>WNWK01011956.1:0-61951 GCA_009830355.1 Cherax destructor | reverse complement strand
ACAGAGTGGTCGGGAAGTGGATTTTTTGGGAAGGGCGTAGGGGAGGCGGGTTTCCCATTCATAGCTTTAAGAAGAGGGGGTTGGTAAAGCTCATGGCGCAGGGGTGCCCCAATCCCCAAATAAAGGGCGGGGGGGCCGGGAGATATGAATGGGCCCCCTGCAACCACAACTAGGTGGTACCCCTCAAAACCCCTGGGAGGGAAAACAAATGGCCCCAATTTTAAAAAAAAATAAAACCAAACAAACAGCACAAAATTTCGGACCAGTGCCGACATGTATTGTAG
The DNA here is from genome assembly GCA_009830355.1 of Cherax destructor. NCBI lineage: Eukaryota > Metazoa > Arthropoda > Malacostraca > Decapoda > Parastacidae > Cherax > Cherax destructor. Next base: position 61,667 of record WNWK01011956.1, on the reverse strand, counting down.
CAATGTCATGGAGAATATTATTAGGAAAGATTGGTGGCCCACTTTGAATCCAGCAAGGATTCAGAGACGGGATATCCTGTGTTACAAACCTACTGGAGTTAGATGACAAGGTAACGGGGTCATAGTACGTGATGAGGTGTCAGAGAGGGGCGTTGTGACGAGGGGGGTTCCACGGGGACCCAGTCCTGGGCCCGGGGCTGCTTCTGGTTTTGTGAATGACATGTCGGGAAATAATAGACCGAAGGGCCTTTTGCAGACGATGTGAAGTTAATGAGGGGAATTCAGTCAGGGGGGATGGGCAGGGGTTACAGAGGAATCTGAACGGGTGCAAGCCTGATCCAGGAACCGGGCCCCAAAACACACCACACCCAAAACCCACACCTAAAACCACACAAATAAAAACACCACCCCACTCTATACACCCACACACTATACACCACACACACAAAAAATACACCCACACACTATACACCACACACACTATACACCACACACACACTATACACCACACACACTATACACCACACACACTACACACCACACACACTATACACCACACACACTATACACCACACACACTATACACCACACACACTACACACCACACACACTACACACCACACACACTATACACCACACACACTATACACCACACACACACTACACACCACACACACACTACACACCACACACACTACCCACATATAAACCACACACCCACACACACTACATACACCACCACACACCAACATATACACCACACACACTATACACCAAAACATACACACACCACACACTACATACCACACACACACTATACACCTCACACACTGCACACCTCACACACTATACACCTCACACACTATACACCTCACACACTATACACCTCACACACTATACACCTCACACACTATACACCACACACACTACACACCACACACACTAAACACCACACACACTATACACCACACACACTATACACCACACACACTACATACCACACACACTATACACCACACACACTATACACCACACACACCACCCACACTACATACACACACACTATACACCACACACACTATACACAACACACACTATACACCACACACACTATACACCACACACACTACATACCACACACACTACACACCACACACACTACACACCACACACCTATACACCACACACACTATACACCACACACACTATACCCCACACACTCACCCCACACACTAACACCACACACACTACACCCACTCACACTACACACCCACACACACTATACACCACACACACTATACACCACACGCACTATACACCACACACTATACACCACACACACTAACACCACACACACCTATAAAACACACACACTATACACCACACACACTATGCACCACACACACCACACACACTACACACCACACACACTACATACCACACACACTACACACCACACACACTACACACCACACACGCTATACACCACACACACTATACACCACACACACTATACACCACACACACTATACACCACACACCACACACACTACACACCACACACACTACACACCACACACTACACACCACACACACTACACACCACACACACTACACACCACACACACTATACACCACACACACTATACACCACACACACTATACACCACACACACTATACACCACACACACTATACACCACACACACTATACACCACACACCTATACACCACACACACTACGCACCACACACACTACACACCACACACTACACACCACACACACTACACACACACACACAACACACACTATACACCACACACACTACACACCACACACACTATACACCACACACACTATACACCACACACACCACACACACTACACACCACACACACTATACACCACACACACTACACACCACACACACTACACACACTATACACCACACACACTACACACCACACACACTAACACCACACACACTACACACCCCACACACACCACACACACTCACACACCACACACCACAACACCACACAACACTACCACACCACACACACACCACACACACTACACACCACACACACTACACACCACACACCACACACACACTACACACCACACACACTACACACCACACAAACTACACACCACACACACTACACACCACACACACTACACACCACACACACTACACACCACACACACTACAGGTTGGGAGGACGGATAATAAAGTTACCAGGACCGCCAATAACACTGGTATCTGGCAGGATGATGAGTGGATATGGGGCCAGATATTGTGATAGCTCAATAGTATATCTGGCAGTTGGAGACAGCAGTATCACGCTGGCTGGACAGCAGAAGACCAGAGGAGTACTGAAAAGGTCTGCTTTTCATGTGATGATCCGCTCTTCAGGTGTCGCCATCACCAGTTCTTTCTCTGAAATTTATCTCATCTACCTCTCAGAATGTGCGGTTCATCTTGACCATAGTAACAAAGAAGTGTACAGAGTAAGAAAATACGTAATTAATTGTCTACGTAGTAAGAAAATACGTCTTAATTGTCTACATAGTAAGAAAATACGTGCTTAATGTTCTGTGAAATACTACTAATTGTTACGTTGTAAGAAAATACGTCTAATTATCTACGAGAAAATACTTAATTGTTACGAGTAAGAAACAATTGTTACGTAGTAAGAAAATACGTCTTAATTGTCTACTAGTAAGAAAATACGGTAAGTTAATGTAAAAAACTTACACGTTGTAAGAAAATACATTCTTAATTGTCTACGTTGTTGTCTATTAACTTAACCTAAACTGAACTTTCTACATTAAATGTATACCTTTACATACATACACATACGTTTATGCACCAAATATGCATCTTGTATGCATATCTATATTATATTAAATTTCCTACTTATTCCAGATCAAGTCTAACTGACTAAACACCAGTTATTCAATGTTTTATTTACAATGGAGATTAATGAACTAAAACCTCCGATATGAATACTCGTTAAATTATTGATATTGACGATCCTTTATTAATATAACTTGTAAAAACAGACATTTAGACCAAGTGTTAGGTTCAACTGTTACCTCTTCTCGCTCTTACCTATATAAGTTCCTTCACCAGTCATATTAAACTGTCTACAAAAGTCAGCTATAAAGGCGAAACGTTGTCTGAATAAAGATTTAAATTACTGCTCTTGTGTATTAATCATCTAGCACCGGCCCGTGTTAGGCAGGTTCTACTCACATCTATTCATTCTCATTTGTGGTACAGATCAGTTAACTGTATTAAGCTGGTCGATACTTGAGAGGAAGAAGGACGGAGGTGGGAGGAGGAGGAAGAGGAGGAGGAAAGGAAAAAGAGATTATAGCTATCAGTAAGTGTATGGTAGGAGAGGAGTCTGGAGCGGATAGAAAAGTTTTAGAAAATCTGGAAGTTCTCCCTGGAAAAGCGACTCCCAGTGAAGTGAACCCTCGGGTCAGGAGGAACTTGAAGCTTGATCTTCAAACGAATGAGTTCTTGAAGATTACACAAGATAACTCCATGCATGTATGCACAGGATAAAAGAGAAGTGGAGAGGGAACAACAGAGAGATAATTGAACATCCTGCCTTCAGAATTTCTCAAGGTTTACCCAATGATCCTGTCTAATAAGGACCATTTCAAGACCCACCCTCTCTTTACCTAATAGACAGCATAGCAGAAGCAGCCCCATAGGACCTTGCTTTTATGGAGACTAAATTAACAACACACATAATAGATGCAATATATCCAGCAGGACAGGAAGTAATGAGGAAATAAACTGGGAATAAGGGAAGGGGAGGAGCTGCACTGCTAATCAGAAATCAGTAAGGTTTAGAAGTGGAAAGGATAATTAGGAGTCAAATGACTGCATACCAGAAACATTTAAGACTGAGTGGTCCCAAAGTAATAGTAATAGTAGTAGTTTTTTACCCACCACCAAACAGATAGACTAAGACAGCAGTGATTGATACAGTAATGGAAGCAATTAGAGTAAATCTACATGGCCAAAGCTAATTTCCTTAATCATGAATTTTAAATGTTTTATGGAAGATATTGTTAATGGAATAGCAGATGGGGAACAGTAGGAACCAGATTTTATGAATGGAAAGTATGCAGGGACGAGAGCATCCCTGAGTGAGGTACAATGGAAAAGGGATCTAGGAGAGTGAATGAGGAGGAGTACCTAACTAGAAATTGTGAGGAGGTTGAGTGGAATTCTATACCCAGAAAAGACAACAGTAATAAAAAAGAGAGCCAATAGTTCAAAAAAGATGCAGAGAAAATAAAAGTGCAGGAGCGTTGCAGAAAATAAAAAGTGAAGAAGTTAAAAAAAGCAAACAGAGAAACGAACAAAAGAGCAAGAAATAAAAGCGCGAGGATGTGAAAAAAGTTGAGCTGAAATATCTGAATGATAAAGCAATAAAAGGCAAACCTGAACCAAACTTGTATGCTAGAACATCAGAAGAAACATGACAGATAAGACGTGATAATAAGACTCAAGAAGAAGTGGAGAAAGATAACCAGATACTACGAGGGAGTAAGGAGCTGCATAAACTTTAAGAGATGTTCTATCGGTTACAATAGAAACACCAGTGAGGGAAAGGTAAAGAGTACATCATGGTACTGTACACGCTGGGTGCCAGAACAAAACCGGAAACTTAATATACACCCACACGGGTCAGAGGCTGGAAACCTCACTTAAGTTTAAACATCTCGAGGTGGGCATAATGCTGAGGATATTTCCTGAGGCGCACGTCGGCAGAATAACGTCTGTACGAAATGCTCGTTCAGCGAACCTAATTATTAGCCTTCAGGAAACATAACAATGTGTAATTCACTGACCCTTTATACGATATATGTCTAATGCATCTTTCAGTACGGAGAACCAGCATGGAACCCTCACCTGATGAATTACTGTACAAAAAACTAGGTTACTACTAGAATGAATGAGAATGACCTATAAGAGAGAATAACGTAAGTGAATTTGAGGACATAAGGGAATAGAATAACAATGAAGACATAATAGTGACATACAAAATTCTCCTCCAACAACCTGCTATGGTGGACAAGAATAAAAGCCAGGAATGGTGCTCGAGGAATCAGACGTTAACAACACAAATGTATCACTGAGTGTCCGAGGTTCGATACCCTGAACGAGTGTAAACATTGGGTTAAGAGACACCTGCTGTCCCCGTTCCCCAAGCCGCCAGTAGGAACCTAGGTGTTAGCCGACTGATGTGGATCGCATCCTGGGGGCAAAATTAACCCAATTGCTCGAAATGCTCCGCATAACCAGGGACTTTATATATAGTATGTCTTTGACGTCAGCAAAGTCTGTATAAGTTGTATCATGCATATGTTGTGTCATGTATTGTTATTATTACTATTATCAATATAGTTCTGACAAGGCCAGCGATACTTGGGCGTAACTCCGGCAAGCGGCAGTTGAAAGGGAGGGAAAAAACCTCCTACCACCTCAAGTAGGTAAGTACAAATACACAAACCCGGTAACTCTCACAACCCCCTCAACACGAGCAACCCCTTCCACATAGACAAACCTCTCCATATACAAAAACCCTTACCCCTCAAAACACAAACAACCACTCCACAACCCATCGTCTCACACACACACACACACACACACACACACACACATAAAACACACACAACACACATCACACACAACACACACACACACACACACACACACACACACACACACACAGTCTGGATACACACACACACAACAGCATGCATGACACAAATAAAGCACACACAGCAGAATGGAACAATACAAGTGTTTGCAACACGACTAGTCCCGAGCTAAGGGGTATGTCCTACGAGGAGAGGTTAAGGGAAATCGACCTGACGACATTGGAGGACAGGAGAGTAAGGGAGGACATGATAACGACATATAAAATACTGAGAGGAATTGACAAAGTGGACAGAGACAGAATGTTCCAGAGATGGGACACAGCAACAAGGGGACACAGCTGGAAGTTGAAGACTCAGATAATCACAGGGATGTTAGGAAGTATTTATTCAGTCACAGAGTGGTCAGGAAGTGGAATAGCTTGGGAAGCGATGTAGTGGAGGCAGGATCCATTCATAGCTTTACGAAGAGGCATGAAAGGCTCACGGCGAAGGGAGAGAGACCCAGTAGCGGCCAGTGAAGAGGCGGGGCCAGGAGCTATGACTCGACCCCTGCAACCACAACTAGGTGAGCACACACAAACATAGCAGAGATGCTGTGTATGCCACTAACAAAAATCTTCAACACATCCATTGAAACTGGGCAACTACTTGAGGTATGGAAGATGGCAAATGTAGTCTTAATTTTTAAGAAAGGAGACAAACACGAGGCATTAAACTACAAAGTAGTGTCACTGACGTGTATAGTATGCAAAGTCATGAAGATCATCAGGAGGAGAGTGGTGGAGCACCTAGAAAGACACAAGCTTATAAACGATAATCAGCACTGCAATGGATCAGAGAATATCTGACAGGGAGGCAACAACGAGTCATGGTACATGACGAAGTGTCAGAATGGGCACTGTGACGAGCGGAGTTCTACAGGGGTCAGTCCTAGGATCTGTGTTGTTTATGGTATATGTGAATGACATAATGGAAGGAATAGACTCAGAAGTGTCCCTGTTTGCAGATGATGTGAAGTTAATGAGAAGAATTAAATCGGTTGAGGATCAGCAGGACCTGACAGGTCAGCCTGGTCCAGCAACTGGCTCCTTGAATTTAACCCCGCCAAATGCAAAGTCATGAAGATCGGGGAAGGGCAAAGAAGACCGCAGACAGAGTAAAGTCTAGATGGCCAAAGACTGAAAACCTCACTCAAGAAAAAAGATCTGGGGTGAGTATAATACCGAGCACAACTCCTGAGGTACACATTAATCAGATAACTGCTGCAGCATCGGCGTCTGGCAAACCTAAGAATAGCGTTCCGATACCTCAGTAAGAAATCGTTCAAGACTCTGTACACCATATACGTCAGGCCCATACTGGAGTATGCAGCACCAGTTTGGAACCCACACCTGGTCAAGCACGTCAAGAAATTAGAGAAAGTGCAAAGGTTTGCGACAGGACTAGTCCCAGTGCTAAGGGATTGTCCTACGAAAAAAGGTTAAGGGAAACCGGCCAGAAGGACAGGAGGGTCAGGGCAGACATGATAGAGACATATAAAATACTGTGAGGAATTGACAAGGTGGACAAAAACAGGATGTTCCAGAGATGGGATACAGAAACAAGGGGTCACAATTGGAAGGTGAAGACTCCTATGAGCCAAAGGGATGTTAGGAAGTATTTCTTCAGTCAGAGTTGTCAGGAAGTGGAGTAGCTTAGAAAGTGACGTAGTGGAGGCAGGAACCATACATAGTTTTAAGACGAGGTTTGATAAAGCTCATGGAGCAGGGAGAAAGAGGACCTAGTAGCAATCAGTGAAGAGGAGGGCCAGGAGCTATGACTCGGCCCCTGCATCCACAAATAGGTGAGTACACACACACACACACACACACACACACACACACAGAGGTACGATAAAGCTCATGGATCAGTGTGTGTGTGTGGACCATGTAGCGTCCAGCGAAGAGGCGGGGCCAGGAGCTGTGACTCGACTCCAGAAACCACAAATAATTGAGTGAGTACACACACACACAATAGCAGGAGGCTAAGACAAGAGCACGACGTGAGCAACAGGGCAATGGTGGACTCAATAGCTGAGGTGGCCAGAAGTGCTCACATGGATAGGGCAAATTACTAGTTGAGTTGACTGGGAATTCCTGGAGCCACATGGAGGACCAGAAACGTGGAAGGCTAAGATGATGAAGGCGGTGCTGTAGAACCTCATGGATAAACATGTTAGGGACACTACCAGAGAAAGAGTAGAGGATGAACCAACAACGCTGGATTCGTATTCACTATGAGTGCTTCAGACATTGGGCAGATCACATATGAAAGGCCCCTCGGAGCTAGTGATCACGTGGTCATGAACTTCGAATACATTGTAGAGTTAAGAATGGAGAGTGAAGCAGCACGAGAAGAACGGGAGAATTCAAACTACAAAAGAGGGGAATACACAGACATGAGGCGGTTCCTTAAATAGGTAAAGAGAGGAAGAGAATTGGAAGAAAAAAACAGAAAATTAACTGATGGAATGGGGACCACAAAGTGCAAGGAGGCAGAGGAGAGGTTTGTACCCAAGAGGAAACAAAGCAATGGGAAGACCAGAACGAGCCCTTGGTTTACCTGAAGTGTAGAGAGACCAAAGCTAAGAGCGCTAGAAATGTACAGAAGACAAAATGACCGAGGACAATAAGATGAGCCGAAGAGTCGGAAACTAATATACATGAATAAGAAGGGAGGCACAGCGGAAATTTGAGAATGACAGCATCGAAATCCAGATATGACGCAAAGCTGTTGTTCAGTCACATTAGGAGGAAAATAACAGCCAAGGTCTGTGGTAATCAAGATGAGAAGGAAGGAGAGATCACAAGAACTGTCAAGGAAGTATGTGAGAGGGGTCAGTACTAGATTTAAGGAGGGATTTTCTGTGGAGACAGACAAGCTTCCAGAAAACCGGGTTGGTAGGGTACACCAACAAGGGCTGGACACGATACACACAACAGAGGAGGAGCGATGAGACAGCTAAACGAACTAGGATACCTTGAATGCGGTGGGCCCGGACAACATCCTCCATGGGTCCTGATAGAGGGAGCAGAGGCACCAAATGCACAACTAACAACAATATTCAACACATCTATCATAACAGGGCGACTACCTGAGGTGTGGAAGACAGCAAATATTGTCCCAGATTTTAAGAAAGGAGGCAGATAGGCAGCATGTATAGTAACAAATACGTCGAACCTTATCAGAGAAGTGATGCGCTTATACTGATAACCGATGGTTTCGAGGAAATCTTCAATCTGTTGAGTTCCAAAATAAAGTAAGACAGAGAAGAGGATGGGTAGACTGCATTTTCTAGTAAGGTGACTTAAGAAACTTGTCGGATTTGCTGGGACGTCTCTTTAGTCAATATGAAAAACGTCAGTTGGACTTTTTCCACACAGATGATTCAATTTAACCTCAATTCCCATTTGGTCTCACAAAAACAAGTTTCATTCAGACCTCAGGCTATTTAGAACGAGTAATTATATACTCACAATTTAATTTAATTGTTATTTTAGGGTTTCAAGTATTCTGGACCTGTGCTGGACAAGTTATGTTTAACCGTTATGACTCTCGTGTAGTTGATAGACTTCAAACCCAATAATGCAACCAGCATCCAGCCCTCATGGCTTTCTTTAAACTGCCCAAGGTCTTAATGTAATATATTTATGTATAAAGAAAGACACAGATATACACAAATTATTGACATAATAAAAGTTACTTTTTTTTATTGCTTCTCACATATAAGATTCCAGAAGCATGGGAAAATCGGTACCGTGAATAAATTAGTTAAGAACTAGCAAACGAATTTGCCCATTGTAATATGTCAAGAAAGATTTGGTTTTAGAGAAGGTAACACTGGCAGTAGAGTACGAGACGTTGGCACTGTTAGAATAATGACAGGCTATAAGTAATTTCGGCCGCTCAATATGCACGAGATGTCAATCACATTAAATGTAACGTCTGGGGACGGACAGTGGCCACAAATTACATCATTATATTTTAGTGTCCAGACATTCAGCTCTTTAGACACGTTTAAACAAAGCACAGATTATATGCTTAAAATCTTGGGATTCAATCCACATTTAAAGATGAGATTGTAATCCATTAAGTCACCAGTGACTGTAATATACCTTTGTGGACTTTTTGGACTTTGTGGACTTTTATTGTAGTTAACTGTTGTAATCTATACTTGTGGCCTACAGTTGTAGTTACCGTTTAGTTTACCGCTTTAGTGTAACAATGTAGTCAGTCGTACTGTGCAGTTGTAGTCTATCCTAACGATACACTGTTGTAGTGAACTGTTGTTTACAAATTGTAGTCAAATGTTTTCTGCCATTTTAGTCTACAGCTGTAGTCAACTGTTATCTACCATTGTACTCTACCATTGCCTGCCATTGTATTCTGTCGCTGTGGTCTACCGTTGCTGTCTACCAATGTACTCTGACATTGGCTATCACTATTGTTTACCATTATCATTTACCGTTATATTCTACCGTTGCTGTTTTATGTTTATTGTAGTCTACCATCTAGTTCAACATAGTATTTTGTCGTAATCTATCGTTTTTGTCGACCAGTGTAGTCTATCACTTTAGTGTACCACTGTATTCCACCAGTCTACAGTCTAACTCTGTCCTCTATATTCTACTTTCTTCTTGTTTACCTTCGATTTTCAGTCATTTACAAAAAACCTTTCTCATTACTTATTTTTTTTATCTTTATTCACAATTTAGTTATTGACAATAAACAAAGCTTTTGCTTTTATTATATAACAAAAAAAGTTCTTTCATAAAAAAAAGTATTGAAGTAAGGTAGGCAGAATATTGAACGTGTGATATATACATCAGCCCCAGGAGAAAAAAATGAGCTGACTCTCGCTGGACGTGCTGAACTGTACAAAACCTGCGCCATTTTTTGTGGAAAATATAGTACAAAATCGAAATGACGTTCAGAATATCACTAAAATATATTTATGCGGAAAAACCTCGGCTATTGAAAAATGTATTTATTATTCACGCTGGAAAATTTTGAAGAAATATAATTCCATATTCGTATATTCAATCTATTGCGGTGATATTTATGTGAGATTTTTTTTTTTTTTAGTCTGGTATAAATGTGGGTTTAGACATGGTAAACACATCTCTTTCCCAGCGCCATCTCCCCCTCCCTTCCCAGACTTCTCCACCCTCTCTACTGGTACTCGAAGCCCCTGGAAGGACCTGCCGCCTCCATCCACTCTCAGCCGTCCCTTGCAATCCCCTGTTGTGTCCATCCACTCTCACTTGCCCCTTGCAAGCCCCTGCCGGCGGTATTCGCTCCTAGACGCCCCTGCAAGACCTTACCGCCTTCATCCATTCCCAGCCGCCATTTCCGTATTTTCTCCAAGCCTCGACCCTGTGCACTTTTATTATGGGTACGTTGTAATGCAGTCAGTGGTTCATAGTAGGCATCATTAGTGTTATGTATAACGTCAAAGTTCATGCCAGCTTACACGGAAGGTCATTTTCACGCTTGATATTAGTTTTGCATTCTTTTAAACTCTGTTGGAGGTCGAAATAAATAAATAAATAAATAAATAAATATATGTCGTGCCGAATAGGTAAAAACATGCGATTTTTGGCTTAAATAGCAACGCTCGTCTTGCCGAATAAGGCAAGCGAAAATTTGTGTTTGCAATAATTTCGCAAAAATCATTCTGAACCTAACGAAAAAAAAAAATTCATTGTGTTTGTTTATTATATTAAATTATTGTAAATTTATGTAAAATATATTTAGTTGGATTAGGCTGAAGTAAATTGCACTTGTTATAATAAGGTTAGGTAAGTTTTCTAAGGTACTTTTGGTACAAAATTATTAATTTTTACATATATGTAAAAAATATATCTTTAAACGTATAACAGAAAGTTTTAGAAAGGACTATATTATAAAATTCCTTGGTAATTGACCAATTTTACCTATTCGGCAGACATATATATATATATATATATATATATATATATATATATATATATATATATATATATATATATATATATATATATATATGTCGTGCTCGATTAGGTAAAACTTCGATTTTGGCTTAAATAGCAATGCTCTTGTTGCATATACACGAAAATTGTGTATGAGTAATTTCGCAAAAATCGTCTGAACCTAAAGAAAAATATATTCATTGTGTTTGTTTATTATTAAATTAATGTTAAAGTATCTAAAATATATTTAGTTAGGTTAGGCTAAATTAAATTGCGCTTGTTATAATAAGGTTAGGTAGGTTTCAAGTTTCTCTTGGTACAAAATTATAAATTTTGACATTAACATAAATGAAAAATATATCTTTAAACGTATAAGAGAAATTTTAGAAAGGACTTAATTTTAAATGAGTTCTTGCTAATTAACCAGTTTTACCTAATCGGCACGACATATATATATATATATATATATATATATATATATATATATATATATATATATATATATATATATATATATATATATATATGTCGTGCCCATTAGGTAAAACTGGTCAATTAGCAAGAACTCATCTAAAATAAAGTCCTTTCTAAAATTTTCTCTGATACGTTTAAAGATATATTTTTTCATTTATGTTAATGTAAGAATTTATAATTTTGTACCAAGAGAAACTTTGAAAACCTACCTAACCTTATTACAACAAGCGCAATTTAATTTAGCCAAACCCAACTAAATATATTTTAGATGCGTTAACATTAATTTAATAATAAACAAACACAATGAAATATATTTTTTTCGTTATGTTCAGAATGATTTTGGCGAAATTATTGCATACACAAATCTTCACTTGTCTTATATGGCAAGGTGAGCGTTGCTATTCAAGCCAAAATCGCAAGTTTTACCTAATCGGCACGACATATATATATATATATATATATATATATATATATATATATATATATATATATATATATATATATATATATATATATATATATATATATATATATAGAATGTCGTGAATTTTGACTTGCTTCCCACAAAACGTGCTAAAATAACACTTGTTCGTGATTGTATTAATATATATGTATATGTATTTATTCTCGTACTTAATAAAAAGAGGACTGCAATGGCCATAGGTGTGAATATAATTGTTATGTCATTTCTCAGATTTAAAAACAAATCGAGTATTTCTAATTGATGGGTGCGTCATGGAACATTCTTTATATCATATCCTTAAAATATCCTCTGACTTGAAATCGTTATCCTACAAATCAAACACAGTGATAATGAATCTGTAGATTCCGTCCAGCTTCTGTAATCTGCTTGATGCATATTGATTTACCTCTTGTAGAATATAATAAAAGCTGCTAAAATCTATCAGTTTCTGCAACCTTCATTCCTCACATCAACTAAATAATTTTCATTAATTTAAATTCGCGTCTAAAAGATTAAAAATGAAAAGCTATTTTAATTATTGATTTCGTAAAAGCGCTGTTACTGAACATGTTTTGGTGGTGTTTGAGGTTGTGGCTGGTGTCAGGGTGGTGTCAGGGTGGTGTTACAGGTTGTGGCTGGTGTCAGGGTGGTGTCAGGGTGGTGTGTGTGGTGTTTCAGGTTGAGGCTGGTGTCAGGGTGGTGTGTGTGGTGTTACAGGTTGTGGCTGGTGTCAGGGTGGTGTCAGGGTGGTGTTACAGGTTGTGGCTGGTGTCAGGGTGGTGTGTGTGGTGTTTCAGGTTGGGTGGCTGGTGTCATGGTGGTGTGTTGTGGTGTTTCAGGTTGTGGCTGGTGTCAGGGTGGTGTGGGGTGGTGTTCAGGTTGTGGCTGGTGTCAGGGTGGTGTGTGTGGTGTTTCAGGTTGTGGCTGGTGTCAGGGTGGTGTGTGTGGTGTTTCAGGTTGTGGCTGGTGTCAGGGTGGTGTGTGTGGTGTTTCAGGTTGTGGCTGGTGTCAGGGTGGTGTGTGTGGTGTCTTCAGGTTGTGGCTGGTGTCAGGGTGGTGTGTGTGTGGTGTTTCAGGTTGTGGCTGGTGTCAGGGTGGTGTGTGTGGTGTTTCAGGTTGTGGCTGGTGTCAGGGTGGTGTGTGTGGTGTTTCAGGTTGTGGCTGGTGTCGGGGTGGTGTGTGTGGTGTTTGGGTTGTTGGCTGGTGTCAAGGTGGTGTGTGTGATGTTTAAGGTTGAGGATGGTGTCAGGGTGGTGTGTGTGATGTTTAAGGTTGTGGCTGGTGTCAGGGTGGTGTGTGTGGTGTTTCAGGTTGTGGCTGGTGTCAGGGTGGTGTGTGTGGTGTGTGTGGTGTTTGAGGTTGTGGCTGGTGTCAGGTGGTGTGTGTGATGTTTAAGGTTGAGGATGGTGTCAGGGTGGTGTGTGTGATGTTTAAGGTTGTGGCTGGTGTCAGGGTGGTGTGTATTGTGTTTCAGGTTGTGGCTGGTGTCAGGGTGGTGTGTGTTGTCTTTCAGGTTGTGGCTGGTGTCAGGGTGGTGTTTCAGGTTGTGGCTGGTGTCAGGGTGGTGTGTGTGGTGTTTCAGGTTGTGGCTGGTGTCAGGGTGGTGTTTCAGGTTGTGGCTGGTGTCAGGGTGGTGTGTGTGGTGTTTCAGGTTGTGGCTGGTGTCAGGGTGGTGTTTCAGGTTGTGGCTGGTGTCAGGGTGGTGTGTGTGGTGTTACAGGTTGTATCTGGTGTCAGGGTGGTGTGTGTTGTCTCAGGATGTTGTTAGTTTGAGCTGCCAGGTGTCGCTGGTGTGTGAGGCTGGGGTGTAGTGTTCACTACTCGTCTGCCGGTAGTGGTAAGTGCTTAAATGCTGATTTTTATAGCTACGCTCGACCACTTCTCCTCCTTCCCCTTCCTTAATATTGCTCGCTGAAAAGCAAACAGTGTTTGAACGTGTAACCAAGAATTTGCAAGATTGCAAGGAAAAAAAATAGGCAACTTGAGCGTGAATGTGTGTGTTTGTGTGTATGCGTGTGCGTGTGTATGCGTGTGCGTGTCCGTGTGTGTGTGTGAGTTTGTGTGCGCGCGCGTGATTGTGGTCATGCGATCGCGAGCGTGTGGTCATGTACACCTAATTGTGGTGACAGCTTGTGGTCCCTCCTCTTTGCTGGCCGCTTCTAGGTTCACTCTAAAGCTATAGATATGTGTCGTATCATTTAACTCATCTATGCTATTTAGCTTCTAATTATACCTTCATGTACCTGAACCCGCCTATCAAACAGATATTGCCTATCCTCCCTTTCAATTCCTCTTAGCATTTTGTACGTCGTAATTATGTCACCTCTGGTTCTTCTGTCTTCTTTACCATCTCCTCAATGGTCATAACCCCTCAGCTCTGGGACTAATTTCGTTCCAAACCCTTGCCCTTTTCAGCCTTTTTTGTTTACATACTTTATCAGATATGTTGTTTGTTGATGCTTCATATTCCAAGATGGGTCTGATATACACTGTGACTGCCTCCTTGTTGTGGTTGATGAAAGCTACACTTAAATTTACATGTCTCGCTTTGCTGCGGCAGTTATTGGGTTGATGTGTGGTACAGGCGAGATGCTTGCAACTGTGCTTAACCCAGGGTTATTCTCCTTCAGGAAGGTTTACTGCCTTTGTCCACTGAGCCTGTACAATGCTTCTGCTCGCCTTTGCCCTTCTCTTATTTTCTTGACTTTACATTTGCTGTAGTTAATTAAATTCGAATAGGCACTTGTCAGACTATTCACGCAGCTTCTCCATATTCATTTGTGGTCTTTCCTGGTCTAAATCTGGTTTGTATTCTCCTCAGATGCGCATCTGCGAACAGGGACACCTTTGACTGTTTTCTGTGTGTGTGTAAGTGTACTCACCTAATTGTGGCTGCAGGGGTCGAGTCATAGCTCGTCGCCCTATATCTTCACTGGTCGCTACTAGGTCCACTCTCTCCCTGTTACATGAGTTATATCATACCTGCCTACACTAAATCACTTTTCAGACTATTCCACTTCCTGACAACTCCATGACTGAAGAAATAATTCCTAACATCCCTTTGACTCACATGAGTCTTCAATTTCAAATGTGACCCCTTTTTACTGTGTCCCATCTCTGGAACATCCTGTCTGTCAACCTTTTCAATTCCTTTCAGTATGTTATGTATCGTTACCATGTGTCCCCTCTCTATCCTGTCCTGCAGTGTCGTCAGGTCAATTTCCCTTAACCTGTCCTCGTACGACATGCCCCTAAGCTTCGGGACTAGTCGCGTTGCAACCTTTGCACTTTCTCTAATTTCTTGACGTGCTTGACCAGGTGCGGGTTCCAAACTGGTGCTGCATACAGAGTCCTGAACGATTTCTTACTGGGGTGTGGGAACGCTCTTCTTAGGTTTGCTAGTCGCCCATATGCTGCAACAGTTATTTGGTTGGTGTGCACCTAAGGAGATGTGCTCGGTATTATACACACTCCAAGATCCTTTTCCTTGGGTGAGGTTTGTAGTCTTTGGCCCCTTAGATTGTACTCTGTCTGCGGTCTTCTTTGCCCTTCCCCGATCTTCATGACTTTGCACTTGGTGGGGTTGAACTCCATAATCCAGTTGCTGGACCAGGCCTGCAGCCTGTTCAGATACCTCTGTAGTCCTGCCGTATTCTCCTCCGACTGAATTCTCTTCCCTAACTTCACATCATCTGCAAACAGGGACACTTCTGAGTCTATTCCTTCCGTCATGTCATTCACAAATACCAGGAACAGCACTGGACCTAGGACTGACCTCTGTGGAACCCCTCTCGTCACAGGCGCCCACTCTGACCCCTCATCACGTTCCACGGTTCGCTGCTGCCTTTGCGTCAGGTATTCTCTGATCCATTGCAGCGCCTTTCCTGTTATACCTGCCTGGTCCTCCAGCTTTTGCACTAGCCTCTTGTGTAGAACTGTGTCAAAACCCTTCTTACAGTCCAAGAAAACGAAATCTACCCACCCCTCTCTCTCTCTCTTGTCTTATTGTTGTCACCTTGTCATAGAACTCTAGTAGGTTTGTGACACAGGATTTCCCATCTCTGAAGCCGTGCTGGTTGTCGTTTATAAGCCATTCATTTCTAGATGGTCCACCACTCTTCTAATAATCTTTTCCATGACTCTGCATACATGTGAGTGACACTGGTCTGTAGTTTAATGCTATGTATCTGTTCCCTGTTTTTTAAAAAAATGGTACTACATTTGTTGTCTTCTATACGTCAGGTAGTCGGCCTGTTTCGATGGATGTGTTGATGATTTTTGTTAGTGGTACATAGAGCACAGGGGTACACCATCAAGTGTCCAACACTTGATGGTGTACCCCACCTCTCCGTCTTTCTGGAGTCCCTTCCGTCTCCTCTGTGAATACTTCTTTGAATCTCATTTTGAGCTCTTCCCTTACTTCGTGGTCGTTTCTTGTGATCTCCCCTCCTTCCTTCCTCAGCCTGATTACCTGGTCCTTTACTGTTGTTTTCCTCCTGATGTGGCTGTATAACAGCTTCGAGTCAGATTTGGCTTTTGCTGTTATGTCATTTTCATACTGTCATTGGGCCTCCCTTCTTACCTGTGCATATTTATTTCTGGCTCTACGACTGCTCTTCTTATTCTCCTGGGTCCTTTGCCTTCTATACGTCTTCCATTCTCTAGCACATTTGGTTTTGGCCTCTCAAGGGCTTATCCTGGCTTTCTCGTTATTTCTGTTACCCTTGGGTACAAAACTCTCCTCAGCTTCCTTGTATATTGTTGTCACATATTCCATCATCTCATTTACTGACTTTCCTGTCCCACTGAACCCCATGCAGGAAATTCTTCGTGCCTGTGTAGTCCCCTCTCTTGTAGTTTCTCTTCATTCGCCCTGCCCTTCCTGCTTTCCTCTCCACTTGTAACTCTATGTATTTGAAGCTCAGAACCACATGTTCACTGGCCCAGAGGGGTCTCTCATATGTGATGTCCTCAATATATGCACTATTCAAGGTGAATACTAGGTCCAGTCTTGCTGGTTCATCCTCTCCTCTCTCTCTGGTAGTGTCCCTTACGTGATGGTACATGAGGTTTTCCAGTACCACCTCCATCTTCTTAGCCCTCCATGTTTCTGGGCCAACATGTGGCTCCAGGTTCTCCGAGTCTCCTAGTGATTGAAGTCACCCACGATCAGCAGTTTTGCTCTGCTCGCATGAGCCCTTCTGGCCACTTCAGCCAGTGTGTCAACCATCGCTCCACTACTCTCATCATACTCTTGCCTTGGCCTCCTGCTGTTCTATGGTGGGTTATACATCACTGCAATTACCACCTTGGGACCTCCAGACTGAAGTGTTCCTATTATGTAGTCTTTTGCTTCTCCTCTGTCTCTTCCAGCTCATCAAAATCCCATTAGTTTTTAATGAGCAGTATCACTCCTCCAACCCCTCTGTTCCCTCTGTCTTTCCTCAGGATCTGATATCTCATTGGAAATATTGTATCTGTTATCATTCCTGTGACCTTGGTTTCTGTGAGAGCTATGATGCCCGGTGATGCCTCTTTGATTCTTCCATGCCACTTCTCTCACTTATTGTTAATTCCTTCAGCGTTGGTGTACCATACCTTCAGTTTCCTCTCCAACACTCCTGTTCTGGGGGGTATGTGGGGGTAGGGGACCTGACAGTGTGGTGTGGGATTCTACAGCATGGTGTGGGGGCCTGTAAGTGTGGAATGTGTGTTGTGTTGGGATAGGGTGTTTGGCTGTAGGCTTCTGAGGTTGGTTTTGCATGTGCCTGCACTTGTTGCTCTGCTCTCTTCTGGTTGTCCTCTGCTGACTCTGTCCTTGTATCTCTTCCTAGCCCTATTCATTTCTGTGTCCACTCCCTCAGCTGCTGTCATGTCATTCTGTTCTTGCTCTGTCATGGTCTAGCAACATCCTCTTGTATGTTGATGATTCCTTCAGCCATGGTTTATCTTGCAGGATCCTGTTCTGCACCATTTCTGCCTTGAAAATCAGTTTGACCCGCCGATTTCTCCCCTTCAGTTACCCCCCTATTCTTTGAAAATTTACCATCTCAGTCATGTCCTCCTCACCTATTTCTTTGATGTTTTCAATCTCCTGTTTTTCTTTCTCCCATCTTTCATTGTGTGTCTTCCCTTCGCTCTCCTGAAGCCCATGAATAAACGTGATGAGATGTCAGAGTGGGCGCCTGTGACGAGAGGGGTTCCACAGAGGTCAGTTCTAGGACTGGTGCTGTTCCTGGTATTTGTGAATGACATGACGGAAGGAATAGACTCAGAAGTATCTGTCTCTGGGTCCCGATTGTACATGGTCATTGTCTCCCTTATTTTTTTCCTGCAACTCTTGGTGGCATGGTCGTGCCTCTACATGGGACCTGTCACCTTCTCCCCTCTCACTATTATCCCTGCTCCCAACAGATCTCATCCTTCATTCCTCAGCCCTGCTTGGTGGACTGGTAGGGCCTTAGCATAATTATTGTCTCCTTCCTTTCCTTCCTCGTTCAGTAGGAGTGTACCTTCTTCAGATGCCATCTGTCCTCTGGGCAATAGCCCTGTAACTCACTTCAACATATTTACCTCATATTCTAGGGCCCATATCCTGGCTTCTGCAGCTTCAGCTTACGACTCCTGTTTCTTCTTCTCTGCTTCCATCCTCTTCTCCATTTTCACAGAAATCTCGCTTAGTCTGCTCTCCCACTCTTGTTCCATCCTTTTACATTGCTCTTTCATTCATTCTTCTTTACCAGGACCATCTTCGTCTGATCCCCTGAGTCTTTGAGTTCCCCTCTCAGCCCCATAATTTTTTTAGGTGTTGTAGTGCATGTGTGTGCTGTTTATGTGTGTGTGCATGTGTGGGGGTGGGGGAGTTGTAATGGGGAGAGAGTGATTGGGGGTGGAGAGTGGAAAGGGGGGTAGAGGAAAGGGGGAAGGGAGGAGGGAAAAGAGAGAGAGAAGGAATGGGGGAGAGGGAGAGGAAGAGAAAGGGGAGAAAGAAAGGAAAGAGAGAAAGAGAGGGAAAGGAAGAGAAGGCAAACAGAAGGGAGAGAGAGTAGTAGGGGTGGAGGGGAAGGAGGAGGAAGAGGAAGAGGAGGAGAGCAAGAGCGTGGGAGAGTGAGGCAGTAAGACTGTGAGAGTGAGAGAGTGAGACAGTATGAGTGAGAGTGTGAGAGAGTGAGAGAGTAGGAGAGAGTGGGAGAGTGAGACATTAAGAGAGAGTGATAAGATAAGATTTTTTTTGGACTTTTAACCCTAGAGGGTTAGGCACCCAGGATAACCCAATAAAGTCAGTGCGTCATCGAGGACTGTCTGTCTTATTTCCAATGGGGTCCTCAATCTTGTCCCCCAGGATGCGACCAACACCAGTCGACTAACACTCGGGTACCTATTCGCTGCTAGGTGAACCTGACTGTAGGTGTAAGGAAACACGTCCAAATGTTTCCACCCCGCCGGGAATCGAACTCAGGTCCTCCGTGTGTGAAGCGAGAGCTTTAGCCACCAGGCCACCGGAGTGAGAAAGTGAAAGAGCGAGACAGAACAAGAGAGTGGGAGAGTGTGATTAAGAGAGTGAGAGTGTATGTGTGTGTGTGTGTATGTGTGTGTGTGTGTGTGTAGGTGTGTTTTTGAGTGTATATATATGGGTGTGTGTGTTTGTGTATGTTTGTATGTGTGTGTGTGTGTGTTATGTGTATATATATGGGGGGTTTGTGTGAGTGCGAGGGTGGTTCCTATTTAGGCCGCTAACGGTTAGTAGGCTGTGTGTCCGTGTGTGGGTACATGTATGTGTGTACTCACCAATTTTACTAACCTATTTGTGGTTGCAGAGGTCGAGTCATAGCTCCTGGCCCACCGCCTCTTCACTAATTGCTACTAGGTCCTCTCTCTCCCTGCTCCATGAGCTTTATCAAACCTCGTCTTGAAACTATGTATGGTTCCTACCTCCACTACGTCACTTTCTAGGCTATTCCACTTCCTGACAACTCTATGACTGAAGAAATACTTCCTAACATCTCTTTGACTCATAGGAGTCTTCAACTTCCAATTGTGACCCCTTGTTTCTATGTCCCCTCTCTGGAACATCTTGTCTCTGTCCACCTTATCTATTCCTCGCAGTATTTTATATGTCGTTATCATGTCTCCCCTAACCCTCCTGTCCTCTAGTGTCGTCAGGCCTATTTCCCTTAACCTTTCTTCGTAGGACAATCCCCTTAGCTTTGGGACTAGTCTTGTTGCAAACCTTTGCACTTTCTCTCATTTCTTGACGTGCTTGACCAGGTGTGGGTTCCAAACTGGTGTTGTTCACTCCAGTATGGTCCTGACGTATATGGTGTACAGAGTCTTGAACGATTCCTTAGTGAGGTATTGGAACGCTATTCTTAGGTTTGCCAGCCGCCCGTATGCTGCAGCAGTTATCTGATTGATGTGTGCCTCAGGAGATGTGCTCGGTATTATACTCACCCCACGATCTTTTTCCTTGAGTGAGGTTTGCAGTCTTTGGCCACCTAGACTATACTCTGTCTGCGGTCTTCTTTGCCCTTCCCCGATCTTCATGACTTTACATTTGACAGGGTTAAATTCAAGGAGCCAGTTACTGGACCAGGCTTGTAGCCTGTCCAGGTCATTTTGTATTCTTGCCTGATCCTCGACTGATTTAATTCTTCTCATTAACTTCACATCATCTGCAAATAGGGACACTCCTATGTCTATCCCTTCCGCTATGTCATCCACATATACCAAAAACAGCACAGGTCCTAGGACTGACCCCTGTGGAACCCCACTCGTCACAGTTGCCCACTCTGACACCTGTGGAACCTCACTCGTCACAGTTGCCCACTCTGACACCTCGTCACGTACCATGACTCGTTGTTGCCTCCCTGTCAAATATTCTCTGATCCATTGCAGTGCCTTTCCTGTTACGTGTGCCTGATCCTCTAGCTTTTGCATTAACCTCTTGTGAGGAACTGTGTCGAACGCTTTCTTGCAGTCAAAGAAAATGCAGTCTATCAACCCCTCTCTTTCGTGTCTTACTTCTGTTACCTTGTCATAAAACTCTAATTAGTTTTTGACACAGGATTTTCCTTCCCTGAAACCGTGCTGGTTGTCGTTTATAAGCTTGTGTCTTTCTAGATGCTCCACCACTTTCCTCCTGATGATCTTCTCCATGATTTTGCATACTATACACGTCAGTGACACAGGTCTGTAGTTTAATGCCTCGTGTCTGTCTCCTTTCTTAAAAATTGGGACTACATTTGCCATCTTCCACACCTCAGGTAGTTGCCCAGTTTCAATGGATGTGTTGAAGATTTTTGTTAGTGGCACACACAACATCTCTGCTCCCTCTCTAAGGACAGATGGAGAGATGTTGTCTGGTCCCACCGCTTTCGAGGTATCGAGTTCACATAGCAGCTTCTTCACCTCCTCCTCGGTTGTGTGCATTTCATCCAGCACTTGTTTGTGTACCTCCCTATTCTGAATTCCTGAAGTCCTCCCTGTCTCCTCTGCAAATACTTCTTTAAATCTCATTTTGAGCTCCTCACATACCTCTTGGTCATTTCTTGTGAACTCCCCACCTTCCTTCCTCAGCTTGATTACCTGGTCCTTGACAGTTGTTTTCCTCCTAATGTGGCTATACAACAGTTCGTGTCAGACTTGACTTTTGATACTATGTCATTTTGGTATTGTCGCTGAGCCTCCCTTCTTACCTGCGCATATTTGTTTCTGGCTCTTCAACTAATCTCTTTATTTTCCTGGGTCCTTTGTCTTCTGTACATTTTCCATTCTCTATTACACTTAGTTTTTGCCTCCCTACACCTTTGGGTGAACCAAGGACTCGTTCTGGTCTTCCCATTACTTCTGTTTCCCTTGGGAACAAACCTCTCCTCTGCCTCTTTGCATTTGGTTGTCACATAGTCCATAATTTCTTTTACTGGTTTTTCTGCCAATTCTCTCTTTCCCACTGAACGTCCTGTAAGATGTTCCTCATGACTGTGTCGTCCCCCCTTTTGTAGTTTCGTTTTTCCCATCCTATTCCTGCTCCCCCTCTCCACTTGTAGCTCAACTATATAATCAGAACACAGACCCACATGATCACTAGCTCCAAGGGGCCTTTCATACGTGATATCCTCGATGTCCAAACTACTCAAGGTGAGTACTAGGTCCAGTCTTGCTGGATCATCCTCACCTCTCTCTCTGGTAGTGTTCTAACATGTTGATGCATGAAGTTTTCCAGTACCACATCCATCATCTTGGCTCTCCATGATTCAGGACCCCCATGGAGCTCCAGGTTTTCCCAATCAATCTCCTTGTGATTGAAATCACCCATAACTAGTAACTTTCCTTTCCCCATGTGAGCTCTTCTGGCCACCTCGGCTAGTGTCTACCATTGCTCTGTTGCTCTCGTCGTATTCTTCTCTTGGCCTCCTGCAGTTCTGTGGCGGGTTGTACATTACAGCAATTACCACCTTATGGCCCTCAGACTGGATTGTTCCTACTATGTAGTCCCTTTCGCCCATTCCATCCATTCCTTCCACTTCCTCAAATCCCCACCGGTTCTTAATGAGCAGTGCAACTCCTCCTCCCCCTCTGCTCCCTCTATCTTTCCTGAGGATTTGATATCCGGGTGGAAAGATTGCATCTGTTATCTTGGTGAGTTTCGTTTCTGTGAGTGCTATTATGTTTGGGGATATCTCTTTATTATTTCATGCCACTCCTCACATTTATTTGTTATTCCATCTGCATTTGTATACCAAACCTTCAACTTCTTTTCTAAAACTGTAGTCTGGGAGGTACATTGGGGTTGGGAAAGTGGGAGACCTGATGAGGAACTATGGGTGGTTGGTGTAAAGGTGGAGTTTGTAATGAGATGGGTGGGAGCATTGGGTATGGCATGTGTGTTTTGGGTTAGAATGTTTGGTTGCATTGGGGTTGTCCAGGTTAAGATAAGATAAGATAAGTTTTCTTCGGATTTTTAACCCCGGAGGGTTAGCCACCCAGGATAACCCAAGAAAGTCAGTGCGTTATCGAGGACTGTCTGTCTTATTTCCATTGGGGTCCTGAATCTTGTCCCCCAGGCTGCGACCCACACCAGTCAACTAACACCCAGGTACCTATTTGCTGCTAGGTGAACATGACAACAGGTGTAAGGAAACACTTCGAAATGTTTCCACCCGCCGGGAATCGAACCCGGGCCCTCCGTGTGTGAAGCGAGAGCTCTAGCCACCAGACCACTAGTTGGGGGACATGTGTAAGTGATTGTATTTGAGCTTCCTCCTGAGTCTGGGTTCTCCTGTCCATCTCTCTTTCCTCTTTTTGTCTTTGTACCCTCTCTTTCAGTTTCTGCCTTTCTTCTCGTGTTCTGTCGCGGTCAAGATACACCCTCTGGTACTCTGACATATCTTTTAGTCTTGCTTTCTCCTGCAGGATCCTGTGTGCGTGTGTGTGTGAGAGAGTCACTTTGTACATGCATGCTTTGTGTGTGTTAAATTACTCTGTCAATTCTAGAAAGCCCTTTGTCCTACACCTACCCTTTTACACCAGCTATGTCAGTGTATGTTTGTTTACTGGCAGTTTTGTCTGACCTAAGCACTTGCGCACGCACTCACTAGTGTGTGTGTCGACCTACATGTTAAGTGCTCTATGTATGATATTCAGCTCTCCAGAGTAATATTTATGACCCTCGGCTACCTGTGATGAAGGGCCAAATGCTACCCACACATTATGCAACCACAAAAAGGTGATTTGTGTGTCACGTCTGGCAGAGGTGTTGTCTGGGATCCCCACTCTGTTGTGGCTGCACGATGATTCTGTTGTGGCGGCACTCCTGATGCCCTGGTTTCCCTTCCATTTATTTTTCTATTTATTCTGTTCACATTAACCGTGCTTCAAATACCGCTCTAGGTTTGCACTATGCTATTAGGTGAACAACTTAAACCCTTATTGTCAACACTTTCAGTAAAACACCAGTCCTTAGAATACTGGATATTTTCTTTTCTTTCCCTTCACTTTATGATTGTTTTATTATTCATTAACTCATCTTTCCTTATTCCCCTCACTTTATGATTGTTCTTTTCTGATTTAGTGCAGCTTGAATTTCACTTCTCGGGATGTTCACTGACACTGACAGCTTTCGTGATCCTTGTAATGACCTTGGTGGGCCAAAAACTACTGAAGATTCACGAGCACTATATGATGCTGTTACTCCTCCTGGTGTGTGTGCACGTACATATATCTACTCACCTATATGTGGTTGCAGCGATCGAATCTCAGCTCCTGGTCTGCCTCTTCACTGTCCGCTACTAGTTCCACTTTCTCCTTGCGTCGATAGCTCTATCGTACTTACTAACTACTCTAAGGCTGTAAAAATAATTCCTAAGATTTATCTGCTTTCAACTTCTAGCTGTGCCTTCGAGTTCCTGTTTCCCACCCCTCGGATAATCTATCCCCGTTAATCCTATAAATTCCTCTCAGCATTATGGATGTTATTGTCATATCACCCACATATTTTTGTTCCATTGGGAGAGTAATAATGGTTGTAGAGAAACACTCGGGATGGATGGTAATGAATATATTGAAAGGGTTAGTGAGGAGTAGTGCCCAGCACCTGCTATGCCTACGGTCGTCCTAGAATTGAGGGCAATGGCCGGGTGGACGCCTCTCACATGAGCGGGTATTGTGACGTCATAAGGAGCATCACAGATTCAAGGGATCCTAACTGTAACAGGGATCTCACATATAAATGTGGGTAGAACATGATATACTACACTTGTATAATACATATGGTATATATGACAGCTCGGTCACACAATGTATGTCGTCTCGACATACAATACAACTCTAAAGACTGAACAAGCAGGTGGTACTGGGCTGATTCTATACAATAGCAAACACATTTATAACTTAGAACTAATCAAAGAATTATAACAGGATTGAATCGACTGAATATATAGTAATAACTGATCTTAGTATAACGGTTCTTAAGGTAATGGTTTTTAATACTTTATATTCCTTAGCTCTGGGACTAGTCTCTTTACAAACCTCTACACTTTTCTCAGTTTCTTGGCATGCTTGATTAGGTGTGGGTTTCATACTAGTGCTGTATACTCGAACATGAGCTTAGTTTATGCCATATATACTGTTATAAATGACTTTTTCTTTAGGTTTTTGAAAACTGGTCCTAGATTTCACAAATGTGTGTTTTCTGTGGTAGTTACTCGGTTGATATGTGCCTGGGGGCAATATGCTCGGTACAATGCTCACCCTGAAGGTCTTCTCTTTAAGTGAGGCTTGCAGCCTTTATTTCCCTAGCCTGAATTCCGATTAGAGTCATCTAGTAGCCACTTATCACACCAGACAGTCAGCCTCTGCAGGTCCATTTGTTTGTGTTTCTGGTTCTCACCTGTCTTTACTTTCACATTATCAGCGGACAGGGATACCTCTGACTTTCTCTCCCACCAGGTAGTTCACATACACAAGAAATAATACCAATCCCAAGTGATCCTTGAATAACTCCACTAGTCACAAGCACTTATTCTGACACCTCTTCTAGGACACTCACTCTCTGTTATCTTCCTGTTAAAAATTCCCTGATCAATTGTAGTGCATTCCCTGTTGCTTGTACTGCCGTATCAAAAGCCTGATTACAATTCAAAAATGAACATTATACTATCCCTTTTTCTCCTGCATCTCTCTTGTTTCCTTGTCGTTGAACTCGAGAAGTTTTGTAAGACAGGATTTACCATCTCCCAAGACGTCTTGGTTTTGTTTATGAATCCGTTCTTTTCAAGATGCTCCTCTACTCTTTCCTAAATATCTAATGCATAACTTTATATATGCAGGTTAGAGATACCAGCCCATAGGTTAATGCTCTCTCCCAAACATTTGACAATTATTCTGTGTCAGTCGACGTGTGGTTAGTGGTTCACACGGTGCTTCTGCTCTCTCATGACCCATAATATCTGGTAACAGGAATTTAATAACCTCTTCTGTATTGTGTCCAGTATTCGCTGGTGCAATCTACATCTATGGGTCTCTAGTAACGTCCCAGTTTCTTTTAAGAATGCATCTCTTTTCGTTTTTGGCTGAACTCTTCACAGCCTTCCCGGTCATTTCTTGTAAGGTCTCCTTCGTTCTTCAGCCTGAGTACCAGGTTCTTTAGTATTGTTTACTTCCTAATGCGATTGTATGCCAGCATTTAGTCGGATTTTACGTTTGATGTAATGTTATTCTCAAATTGTTATAAAATATTTCTTCTTTCCTATGCATTTTCATTTCTATTTCTTCTGTTCACTTCCCTCTTTTCCTGCATTCTTTGCAATCTACATATTTTCATGCAATTTCATGAGCTATCTCTGTTCTTGCCATTTCTTCTGCTGCTCCTAGTTATTAATTTTTCATCTGTCTCCACGAACTTTCCAGCTACCATCTCTGTCAATTCATTATCTGTCACACACTCCAGTTTCCATTTCCACTACACCCGTTGAGGAACTGACTCAAGCCTGTGGAGTATTCTCATTTATTTATTTTTCTTCTGTGTTCTCACTGTGTTTCAATGTTTACTTCCACGGTATATTCAAAGCTCAGATTTGTGTGACCTGTAGCACAGGCTGTGCCACATCCTCCCACTGAACAGTAGGGGCGCCATGAGTACGCTAAGAGACAACACAAAAATGTTAGGGCCCAAGACTGTTCAACTGCCTCCCAGCATACATATGGGGGATTACCAATAGACCGCTGGCTCTCTTGAAGAGGGAGCTGAACAGGCACCTAAAGTCAGTACCTGACCAGCAAGGCTGTGGTTCCTACGTTGGTTTGCGTGCGGCCATCAGTAACAGCCTGGTTGATCAGACCCTGATCCATCGCGAGGCCTGGTCATGGACCGGGCAGTGAGGGCGTTGACTCTCGAAACACCTCCCTGGTATATTAGAGGAGAGGCATTTTGTATTCAGTATCCCTTACATCAAAATTGGTCAGGATGGATACTAGGTATAATCGGGTGGCCTGGTGGCTTGAGCTCTCGCTTCACACACGGAGGGCCCGGGTTCGATTCCCGGCGGGTGGAAACATTTCGACGTGTTTCCTTACACCTGTTGTCATGTTCACCTAGCAGCAAATAGGTACCTGGGTTGTTAGTCGACTGGTGTGGGTCGCATCCTGGGGGACAAGATTAAGGACCCCAATGGAAATAAGACAGAGAGTCCTCGATGGCGCACTGACTTTCTTGGGTTATCCTGGGTGGCTAACCCTCCGGGGTTAAAAATCCGAAGAAATCTTATCTTATCTTATCTTAACTTTGCTGGTTCATCCCCTCCTCTCCCCGGTGATGTCCCAGACATGAAGTTCTCAGTTACCACTTCCACTATCTTATTCCTGCACAATTGTTCTCCACCTCTATTTCCTTGTGGTAAAATCCTTGTACTGCTCATATTTGTTCTTCTCCCCACCTCCGCTTGTGTTTCCACCATCGCTATTAACACTCCTGGTGTTGTGTTCTGTGTGTGTGTGTGGCCGGTGTGTGTGTGTGTGTGTGTGTGTGTGTTAGTTAGTTACCATTTGTCTAGGACATGTCAATTAGACACTAGGCCTTTGTATGTATGTGTGTGTATGTGTGTGTAAGGAACACTTGAAATGTTTCTGCCCCACCGGAATTGAACTGGCCCCTCGTCGTGAAGCAGGCTTTACCACTGCCACCGGGGCGTGTATGTGTGTGTGTGTGTGTGTGTGTGTGTGTGTGTGTGTACTCACCTAATTGTGGTTGCAGGGATCGATTCATAGCTCCTGTATGTTTTTGTGTGTGTACACATAAATGAGTAAGTGGATTGAACTACAGCTCCTGGGTTATTCCCCTGAATCATCAGTTGATTACTACGCATGATTTTTTTTAACCTACTCCTAAACTGTCAAATCTAGACTTCAGTCCATGTGCAGGAAGTCCTCACTTAATGTCGTCGATAAGTTCTTGGAAACTGCGACTTTAAGTGAAACGACGTATAACGTACCATAGTTAAGTATACAAGAATTAAGTTGGTACGGCGAGGAAGGGCAGTAGTGCTGTAGTGCTGTAGTGCTATAGACGCCACGACTATGGAATATGTCGCTCTGGGGCGCTATAAATTGACATTTTTATTATTTTTAAGTATCCCATGTTTTTTTCAGAATTATATGAGAAACATGCTACATATCATAAGAGCCAAATACAAACAATGATAAGGGAGGAAATTGACATAAGCTAACATAGAGAGTTACGCCAATACAAGCCTTCCATCCAGATATTTAAAAGACTTTCCATATTTTCCATTCCAGTCTGGGTATTGATTTATTTTTCTCATCAATGTTATAACGAAACGACGGTGAACGAAGCAATGTTAAAATTATTTCTTAAATAAGAATTTTACAGGCATCCCTTAATATATTTGAAAGCCCTGTGTTACATTGATCTGATTCCTAATATTGTTGTAAAAAAATTATACCTTCCTTGTTCTACATCCACTTGTCACATAATTAAGGAAGTCTTCCACCAGTTATTCTCATAATGTTCGAGCCGCCTGCACATTACCTGGAGAGGGTTTCGGGGGTCAACGCCCCCGCGGCCGGGTCTGAGATCAATCATCCGTGGTAAGCCTTGTCACTCAGAGATCATTCTCGGTCGACTGAGTGGCGGCCACGGCTTCCTGTTTGCCTGCGTGCCGGGTGCTGTTAACAGTAGTGCTCCTGTTGTGCGCCCTGACGTGGTGTACTTTCAGATTTCGTTTTACGACTTATTTAATTAACGCGTAGCTCGTTGGGCCCCTGGCGAAAATCTAAGAAAAACTATCTAATGTGGCACACTGTATGAACTTTTTAATTGATGCTCACTTGTTTACTCTTTTATAACTTCGTTTATGTGTGTCTTATGACTTTTTAATTATCGTTATCTCTCTCTCTCTCTCTCTCTCTCTCTCTCTCTCCCCTCTCTCTCTCTCTCTATCTATCTCTTTTTACACAGGGCTTGACAAGGTTAGGTTAAGGATCCCTAACTTTATTTACAAGCTATTTACAAGTTAAGGGTTCCTAACTTTAATGACAAGTTAAGAGCTGTTACCTACATCAGCTCATTTGAAAGCATTTTTATTGTTATGAAACATACAAGTATGGAACAGGATGAAGTTGGAGCCATCTGTGGGCCAGCATTTTCATTTGGTCAACTGACTTTATCTCGTTGACATCATAATGCTGTACGAATGTGTTCCAGAATCTCTCTCTCTCTCTCTCTCTCTCTCTCTCTCTCTCTCTCTCTCTCTCTCTCTTTCTTTTGCTAGATTTATACTTTACATTTATTTTTTAATGGGGTTTTCGGTTTGTACATTTATTATTCAGTGTCCTGGTTTTATCTGGTTATTTATCTGTGAAGCATTTATTGTCGCAGGTTTTTACTCATGTTTATTGTTCGTGCCTTTGTGTTTAGGTTGTTTACATGTTCTTGGCTAGAGCAGTGAATCACCTACATAACCAAGTATATTATTCATCTATACCTTGCATGTCATTTATCAATCCCTAGAATGTTATTCATCGACCCAAAGCTCTTCATTCAACCATCTCTGGTATGTCATTCCTCCATTCACACTATGTCATTCAAACATATCTGAAAGGAAGTAACCTAGCACAACTAGGTGAGTACAAACACACACACACACACACACACACACACACACACACATACATTAGAGAAAGTGCAAAGGTTTGCAACAATACTGGTCCCGGAACTAAGGGGCATGTCCTACGAGGAGAGGTTAAGAGAAACGGACCTGACGACACTGGAGGACAGGAGAGATAGGGGGGATATGATGACGATATATAAAATACTGAGGGCAAATGACAAGGTGGACAGAGACAGGATGTTCCAGAGATGGGACACAGCAACAAGGGGTCACAATCGGAAGTTGAAGACTCAGATGAGTCACAGGGATGTTAGGAAATATTTCTTCAGTCACAGAGTTGTCAGAAAGTGGAATAGTCTGGGAAGTGATGTAGTGGAGGCAAGACCCATACATAGCTTTAAGAAGAGGTATGATAAAGCTCATGGAGCAGGATGAGTGACCTAGTAGCAACCAGTGAACAGGCTTGGCCAGGAGTTGCGACTCGACCCCTGCAACCACAATTAGGTGAGTACAATTAGGTGAGTACACACACACACCTGTGACACAGACATGACATATCAGTGATGTCTGTGAAACTATCCTATTAGAAGTGTTCATCCGTTGGACTTACCTTTCACGACCACGGTTCCATTCCCCGTCTATTCCGTTTATTACTGACAGCTGTCTACTAGGATGTATCTCGAATTCATATGCGATTTCTTACATAACATTATGTAACAAAATTTCACTTTTGTGGTGTTCCTGGGAAATAAACATCATTTCCCAATTCTTTGTAATTAAACAAAATTTAAAAACAAAAACTGATCCCAAAACTTTGCTTTTATGGCCAGGACACTTCTGGAACACTTTCAAGAAAGACTGATGTAAAACTATTATGTTCTAGGGTTTTGCTTGGCAAATATAAAAACAGGGACTCACAAACTAGCTTTCAGTTCAGCTCTGGCTGCCTGAGAAGATGTGAAATGGCATCAAGAGGCTGCAATTATTCTCCAGATGTATTCTGCTACATATGTGGTCAATTCATTAAGACAAGAGCAAAGAAGTTCTCTGTAACAGCATCTAAAAAAGTGTGTGAAGCTTACAAAGCATATTTTGGCATGCCAGTTGGGGACCCAGACAAGACCTGGGCACCTCATGTTGCTTGTGACCATTGTAAGTAAACATTGGAAGGTAAGAAAGTCATTAGTTATATGAAGGGTAAAATCTTGAATATAATTTTTTTTTAAATGAAATGTATGTTATCTCTGTCACTGGGATAGTAGAGACAGAGCAGCACGTTACCAGAGGAAGCACTGGCCTCAAAGACTGAGTTCTCAGTAGCAAGATATAATATCAAATATAAACCATTGGTGAATCCTCAACAGGTTCTGTTCCTCCATTACACATAAACTAGGGTTAATGAAACAGTTTGTTACAACTCTTGACAAAGAGTCTGCAGTTTTCAAGTATCTTCAAAACTTCTTTCCAAAGCTGCCAGATACAAAGGTGAAGGCTGGCATCTTCACTGGACCACAAGTCAGGAAAATCATAGAATGCTAAGAATTCCCAAAGAAGTTCACAGAAAAGGAAAAGGAAGCCTGGGAGAACTTTGTTGCTATAGCACTGAACTTTCTGGGCAACAACAAGGCTGTCAATTATGTGGAACTTGTTGAGATCTTGGTTAAAAGCTGTGGTCAGATGGGCTGTAGGATGTCCCTTAAGGTCCATATCCTTGATGCTCATCTTTACAATTTCAAGGAGAATATGTGAGCATACTCAGAGGAGCAAGGGCAGCGCTGCCACCAAGATATAATGGACTTTGAACACAGATATCAGGGATCTTATAATGAAAACATGTTGGCAGACATTTGGGAGCTTAAACGGGAAAGTGATTTGTTGCAAACTCGCAAATCTAGAAAAACTGCTCATTTTTAACTTTGTAAATATGTTTCAGAAAGTTTAAAATAAAATTTGTGTCAATTTTATTGTATGTAAATTTTATTTTAATTATGTATATTTTTATTTATTTTATTATATGTTTTTGTTTTACATCCAAAACTAGCAAAACATATTAAGATTTAGCCATTTTTGTTTAAAATTCGTCCTGTAAGCCACAAAAGCAAAGTTTAAAAAGAATAATGGTCATTTTCTATTGTTTTGCAATAAAAAGAGTTTGAAAATAACACGTGCCAGGAAAAAAAATTGTGTTTCATAGTGTTGTTATAGGGTTTTGTTTATACTAGTTTTGCCAATTTTACATATGTAAATAGGGTTGCGTGTTATGTGCTATAACTAGAGAACGCCTTTTCCGATTGGCTTCAAACTTTCACTGCTTGTATATTTTCATTTTAGAAAGATTCGTATTATTACTGCTCAATGTAAGTTAAGGGGGTCCCTCTAGGCGCTGCTCTCCGCCGACTCAACATTTTGGTAGGGTTAAGCTACAGGTCCTGGGTCTCTATGTAGTTTAGCTACAACTTTTCTGACTCTTAACGCTTTAGTGGTTCAATTACTACGCCTCTTGCGTGGAATTAGGTAGAGGTGGCTGGGGTTATGGGATGTGGGGATAACTTTTTTTTACATCGCACAGCGACTAAAAGATGTGCAGTTATTATACACTCGTATCTCGTTGGTATTACAACACATATCTTCATATTGCCAGTTTTCCGGATATATCACCATAAAGCTAGTTATTGATTTTTTAGTCATCTCTTGTTGCTATTTTTCTATTTTTTCAGTTATTTTGTATAGCTTTACTTTCAGTTATCTCTTAAGGCTTTATTTCCATTTTTCTCTTATCGCTATGGTTATCACTGTATTTTCTGGTTAAATAACTTTATCACCAAATCCTCGTTACCTTTTCGGTCACATCGCAGTTCGCGTCATAATAAAATTTATATCCTCAATTTCAGCTTGGCATAGCGGAGAATCAAGTTGTATTGCCAATTATATCTTTATATCCACACAAATCAGGTTTTATCACCACATGTGTCGTTATAACCCCATGAATCTGGTGTCCCACTCATTTTGGTAAAATAAAATTAGTCTTTATTTTAAGTTAATTTCAACAATAGTCCAGAAAGGACCGAAACGTCGTCATGAGTTCCCTCTCGTAAGTACGAGTTATTTGTGATTTGTTCCAGCCATGGAATTGGTGTTATCGGTGATTTTTTTATGAGTGTGATTTCAATTCACAATTTAAGGGGAAATTAACTGCACGAGGCCTGGTCTCAGACCTGGCCGGGGGGGCGTTGACCCCCGAAACCCTCTCCAGGTATACTCCAGGTATGAGTTGTAATGAACATTTGAAGGACTAGTTGCCTTGAGCTTAGAATAGCTAAGGTATTATAGTTACCTTGAGCCTTGGATAGCTAAGTTAATATAGGTACGTTAAGCAAAAGATAGCTAAGATATTATAGTTAACTTCAGAGCAGGAGAGTTCAGGTTTCATGGTTACCATGAACTCATGATAGCTAAAATGCTACAGCTATTTTGAGCGCAAGATAGACAAGGTATTAAAGATACTTTGAGAGCCGGAGAGGTATGTTATTACAGTATATTTACCTTGAGCCGAAAATAGTCTTAATAATATAGTATTGTGCTGGAAGGTAATTTAAGTATTCATGATGGTTAATTCTGCTGATGGGAGAGGTGAGAATTCCCATTACTACGGTGTTTATATTACCATGGTGTTTATATTACCATGGTGTTTATATTACCATGGTGTTTATATTACCACGGTGTTTATATTCCTTCTACACTTTAGGTGTTTTCAGGGGATGGACTTAGAATTCATAAGTAGCCTAGAGTTTGAAAAGGAAATTTTAGACGAGGTTTCGGTCCTCTCTAGACTGAAACGTTACATATACGTCATTTAAAGTTTCCTCAGAGACTGGGAGTTGCAAATTGTTTTAGCCTCTGTATTGTGACTCGTTCGTTTTACGCTAAATATTTATCCAAGTATTTGACATATACTATATTTTTATTACACACCAGCTCATTTCAGAGCATGGCTCTAGCAGTATACGGTAGCGATGTTTATGTGTATGTCGAATGAACGTTACCATGATGTGGCTGGAGCAATTCACAAATAAATAATATGGATTGAAATGTTTAGGCGACTTTTTCGGTCCTTCCTGGACCGTTATCAAGTAATAGCGTCTAAAAAAAGTAGTTCTTAACCCCCCTGGGTGGCCAAGGAACTTCAAGATTTCTTCATTATTATTATTAGTATTATTATTAATAATACTAACGATATTTGATAACTAGTATTAGTAGTTCTGTATTCTTTTGAGGTTGGTTACTTCATACTTAGAAATTATGGCTGGAAGGCAGAACAAAGACGCACATCACTCAACGTGGAATACTTTGTGTGTTATTCGTGGGGTAAATGGCAGGAAAGTAAATGGCAGGAAAGTAAATGGCAGGAAAGCACAGTACTCTTGTGACCAAAGACCTTAGTTTTTTGAAAGGACAGAGCAATAACTGGATTGGCGGAGACTGGATGCTACAAGCAACACAGGTGTTTACCTCGTGTGGCAAGCAACACTCACTTCATACCTAGTACCGTGAACCATTGCTAGAATAAACACACCACACACCAGTAGTGAGGAACTGGTCAAAACAGCAACCCTCGAGATGGTGCAGTCTGTGCAGGTGAAGCTGCTCACAAAATTAAACCGATACTCTTTCACCTGACACATTTATTCGAGAGAATAAGAATATGTAGTGTGAAATAAAAGACCGGGGTGACTGCAACCATAAAAATGTGTGGTCAGTTTAGTCTCCAGCTGGATGAGTCTAGACGTGCAAATGATGATGTTGAACTCATTGTTTACACACTGTTTCAAGATCCACATTATGTGGGAGAGGAATTTCTGTTCTTTATGTCTTTTACGTCACCATAACTTGAGAAAATGCTTTCAGATTTTTGGACTCACTCTTCAAAGACTTCAGTGGAGTCATTAAGTCATTGGTTTAGTGTGTGTTGTGATGGAACACCAGCAACGTGGGCAACACGTCCGGGTTCCACTGCTAGAGTGAAAAAGGAAAATCTATGTGTGTTGAATGTTCAGTGTGTCCTTCACCGTGAAAGTCTTGCTTATCAGAGGTTGTCACGAGAGTTGCAGAATGTAATACCAGTAGTCACTCAGGTCGTTAATTTGATTAAAGCTGTGGCTCTTAACAACAGGGTCTTCACTCGGACTGTGCATCTGTTGCATATATCTTAGGATACTGACTGTGTTACTAATCTGTTTTCTGTCACGCTCTCCCAGCTTCAGCTTGAACCTCTTTGTTTTGGTCTTAGGTACTTTACTTTTCTGTCACGCTCTTCCAGCTTCAGCTTGAACCTCTTTGTTTTGGTCTTAGGTACTTTACTTTTCTGTCACGCTCTTCCAGCTTCAGCTTGAACCTCTTTGTTTTGGTCTTAGGTACTTCACTTACACCTCGATTTGACGTTGACCTGATTATCTCATTTGATTCCTTTCGTCAGTCTCACTCTACATTTTTTTGACCTGTCCACTTTTCTAGGTGTTCTCATTCATGACATTGATAGCCCGTTGTCTAAGAATTATTACTTTCCTCGACGTTACCAACTTACTCTTTCTTTTCATAAATGTAATCCTAATGTTGTCATCGTTCCTTCTGGCAGAGGCAATTCGGTGGTTGTCATTGATAACGAGGATTACCTCCGACCCAGGTATCTACACTCCTCTCGTCTTCAACCCTTTTGATCGCATAAACAGAACTTTCACCCATAAACTTGGAACTCTCTCCGATCTTTGTCCTCCTGATTTTAATCTTGTTCAACGTTTCCTTGTTATCTGTCTCCCTCTACATTATTTCTATGGTCTAACTAAAACTCGTAAACCTGGTATCCCTCTGTGTTCCATCATTTCCTCCAGAGGTTCTGTCTCTTATCCTCTTGCCTCTTGGCTGGCCAAAACTCTCTCTCCTTTTCTTGGCACTTTTTGTCCTGCTCACCTTCGTCAGTCTCAAGACTTCTTCGAACGTGTTCGGCCACGTCCGATCTGTAAGATGTTAAGTCTTGACGTTGAGTCCCTCTTTACTAATATCCCTCTTGAAGAAGATCTCAGTTTTCTTAGAGTGAAGGCCAGTAAAGGATTACTTCATCTCCCTACACCTACTGATGCCTTACGTCATCGTATTCGCCTTTGTGAGGACTCGAACTCCTATTTTTTCCAAGGTAAATTACCAAACCTTCGGTGTTCCTATGTGCTCTCCTCTATCCCTTGTTCTTTCTAACCTTTATATGGAATACACAAATACGTCACACATAGAAAGAAAGCTATGACGACGTTTTAGTCTGTGTTGGACAATTAACAAGTCACAACAGAAGGGCGAAGTCAAGGAAGCCAGTATATAAACGAGGGGAAGGCGGGGACGGGAGAAAGAGAGGAGGTAGAAGGAATAATACTATGAAGGAAGTAGTGATGGAAGTGGTAGAGATAGTGGTGGTGGTGGTGGTGGTGGTGGTGGTGGTGGTGGTGGTGGTAGTCGTAGGTAGTTTGAGTACTGGTAGTGACACAAGAGTCAGAGAGTGGAGAGCAGGAGGCAATGGTAGAAGCAGTGGTAGTATATGAGGAAGTCTAAGGACAAGAAAAAGGAGCACTGCAGGAGCTACTGGCCCACAAGGGTGGGACAACAAACATAGGACATAACTCAGCAGGCAGCTGAGTTATGTCACTTCCCTTCGCATTTCTGCGTGACTAGTTAATTTTTGCAAGTCGGACCATAAGGTCGCCCTAAGTTTCATTCTTCATTGTGTGGGTAATTTGAATATTGTTTGTTGCGTCCCCTGAAAGGGACGCTATATGTTTGGTATATATATTGAACTTTCATATAATTTTATATTAGAAATGTTTTCATTAATAGCTATAGTGAAAATGTCTTGCTTTATATTATTTGACTTATTGCCTTAGTTTATATAAGTAGTTATGATGTGCTTAGTTCTGCTCGGTGATGGAATTACCATTGGCTGTCAGCACTGTTAATCCCTGTCCGTTTGTTTTTATCGCTGGGTTAGTTGTTTAGTCACGTGATCACACCTGATATTGAGGCTGCTGGGTCTGCCTCACTCGGTTACATCGCTGCCTCTCTTAAGAATTACACCGAGCACTGTGGCTCTTGATTCGTGGTGACCGCAAGCTTAGTCTGCTATGTCATCTGGTTTGTGCTAGACTCTGGTACTTGTTGTCGGTACTTGGGAATCTTATAATTATTGAAGGTTTACCAAGATATATACCAAAAGAAGTGTAGGAGCTTGACTCCTTATTTATGTCAAATATTTTAACTTTGTATATATATACCTCTAGATAACTTTACTAGTAAAGATCTTAAATTGATATTTTTGTTTGAAAAGAATTATCCATTGACCCGAAAATTCTGAATGAAAATGGAAGTTTTGGAAGAATAAGTAGTGAAAAAACTGCATCGTTTCTATCTTTAAATGCACTTGTGAAGAATGAAAGATTTGCACTCATCCATGTTTAAAGCATCATCGTGGAATGTATTTCCAAGATGATCATAGAGACTGAAAACAAACCATACCACGGGCGGGGATAGAACCCGCGATCAGATTCATGAAACTCCAAACTGATGCGCTAGGTTTCATGACTCTCTGATCGCGGGTTCTATCCCCGCCCGTAGTATGGTTTATTTGCAATCGTGGCATTACGATTTCGTGATATTGATAAGAATATTCACTGAAGATCTTCCCTGAAGATATTTCGTACTTCAGCAAACTACAGCTGTGGGGGAATGGACCCCTAAGATATAATGTGGACTGTATTTAAACTACTTAGTTTGTTGATGCATCCACGACTCCCCACCCGTTGGTTGATGCACACGCTCACATCCCCCACAGGGCTGTATGGGTGTATAAATGCACTCATGAGTATTTTATTATTGCCCCAAAGGAGCGTATGCCATATCGCCAGTCATAAATAAAGACTGTGATGGACACTCACGTGTTTTGGGCGTATCGCCCGCGTATCACCGGGTGAATGATAAATCTGCCTAAAACAAATAATGCTTTCCTAACTGCACAGCTGGTGGCATATAGAGCAGACTTACCTGGGTATTTGTATCGGACCCTTAATTTACACCTGGAGATCGCTGTCTTGATTGAAGAACGTTGTTGAAGAGTCACTGTCTTGTTAGACGTAGTACACTCTATTGTCTCTTTACGTTCAATAATTTCAGTCTTTTTGCAGTAGTAGGAAGCTGCGCACACTTCTGAATATACCGCGATTTTATGATTAACACTAAACGCGCTGGAACAGAGTTCTTATCCGATTTCCCGACGTTAGTGGAGATTGAATAGGAGAACGGACGTGCACGACTAATGTCCTTTGTTAGGTTAAATCCCCTCGCCGCAGCGCCCGTCCCTTTCGTTGGTGAGTTCAATCTCCCGCCCTCCGGTGCCCCGCAGCTCCGTTTGCCCGGTTTCGCTGACTTCAGCTCAATTTCAACACTTGCAAAACACTGCAACAATTTGCAATTCAAATGCTTGTGTTCTCTAAATACTTCGATCACTGGAGCACATGATTGGAGGTTCAAGTGTAGAAATGGAAACAGCAGTTTCCTTTAACTTTCCTATTACAGCAAAGAGTCACATTTCATCAAATGTCTATTAACTCATATACACTCGTTGCTACACTGGTCAGACAACATGTGACATACTGCTTGGGTCCGCTCATCTGTTATTAGTTAAGTTGTTGTCGAACAGGAAGCCAGACACGCTGTCTGGCCCTTTCTAAGGGCGAAAAGGGCTGGGCCCTTGAAAAGGGCAGAAAGGGCTGATGCCCCTTCCCCTCTTTTGGAGAATTTTATCCACAACAGCAGCAGCTCATAGAGATTCAAAATGACGAAACACGTCATTATGATTTCAAAGACACAAACCAATAACTGAGTTAATTCTGGATGAAGGTTTACAAATAAAAGCAGGTTACTATGTGAGGCAGGAATATCAGCACTCAGTTACAAAGCCAAAGCACAGAAACCGTCTACAACCAGAGCATGACGTAAGATGCAGTCTGTCATCTATGACGTAACATGCAGTCTGTCATCTGTGACGTAAGATGCAGTCTGTCATCTATGACGTAACATGCAGTCTGTCATCTGTGACGTAAGATGCAGTATGTCATCTGTGACGTAAGATGCAGTCTGTCATCTATGACGTAAGATGCTGTCTGTCATTTGTGACGTAAGATGCAGTCTGTCATCTATGACGTAAGATGCACTCTGTCATCTGTGACGTAAGATGCAGTCTGTCATCTATGACGTAAGATGCAGTCTGTCACCTATGACGTAAGATGCAGTCTGTCACCTATGACGTAAGATGCAGTCTGTCATCTATGACGTAAGATGCAGTCTGTCATCTATGACGTAAGATGCAGTCTGTCATCTATATCACCTTGATCTGAGGAGCTAGTTAAAACTTTGCAGTGCCAGGGATCTCGTCAATTACTGACATGTCTCCCACGATACCCCAATCCACCTATGTAGTAGGTGTTATATTTCTTACGAATATTCAATATAATTTCTGTTTATTAGTCACATAATTAAAATATTGTCATTTGCCTTTGTTTTTGTCACTTTTTTGGAGTTAAAATCATGTTATTATCCTATGTTACAAATATACGTTATGAACATGAGGGTCGACATATAGATTCTCGACAAGATTTTGGGTCTCTACCTTAACCCTGGTAGGCTTAGCACTTCGTTTTGATTATAATAATAATTTGGGTCTCTACCAAAAAAATATTAAGAATCAAAGGCATAAAATTTCCTCTCCAAGGTTTTAGTTATATGTTAATTTATATGCGTGTTTAAATTAATATATTGTTGACATCTTGAATAGATGCGTTATCTGAAAGCATGTTAACATTGTAATTCACACCAGGAATGAATGGTCCTCGTCTTCTGGCTATCCTTAAAATTCTCAAGAATGGGGACCTTGAGAACATCGACCTTCCTCATTTAAGAAATTCAAGCAAATTTAGAATATTTAGGTAATGTGTCTGGTATCCTATTTCCATTAAGATACCTTGGCATATCACATAGGTTATTATTCTTGTCTAGTTTTGTATTCGCCAATAAGTGGACAGTGAAGCACATACTACGTGGTAAAGAAATGACCATGAGGCTGACTACATACTTTGCATTTAATTTGATTATCATTTGTGCGTTTTGGAAACTGTGAGAGGTACTTGTAGCCAAGCCTAAACCTGTCTACTTCTACATCATTCACTTTATTCACGTTGCAAATTGCTCCGTAGACATGCTTATTTACGTTCATGTTAAACTGAGTGACAGATATGTGACATTCACTTGAATTATTTACTTATCGCCTAACATTATCTCTAATGCTAGACACAGCTATACCAGTGTTGCATTCTGCATATTCCTTCAGGGTACTTATCAATTTTATCATGAAAAAGTAATTCAATGAGTGATGGAATCCATACAGAATTATACATTACTTCCCCTTTCTCCGATTTTTGAGCATGTTAATTATTATGCGAGTCAAGTGACCTCAATGATGACATGTAGAATCAATAATAATCAAAGATTCAGGGTAATTGTCATAGGTTAACTCAAATGCCATCAGGATGGCAAACATTTCAGTTTCCAGGTTAGGTGCCCTATTGTTAATTATCATGCCTAACTCAATATGATTGATATCGTTGTCATTTAGGAAGGTAGGAGCAAGAGCAGATGATGCAGCCCTGCTAGTAGACTCCTACTTAGATCCATCAGTGCATTAAATTTGTGATATTACTAACAATTAAGCGAGAAAATTGCTGAGTATTTTTCTTTGTAAGTGTTTTTAAAGGATGGGATTACTAGTGATGAGTCTTGGGACGGGTTTTCAGATATGTAATATTTTATGAATACAGCGTTCATGGAATGATGAAATACTCTTATTGTCTACACTCTACAGCGATACAGTCACTGTAGTTTAAAGAATATAATTTTGTTTTTATTATTACTACATCGGCCGTCTCACATCACTGTCTTGCCAGAGTCATGCTTACACTTCAGTTATAAAACTGCAACATTAACACCCCTCCTTCAGAGTGCAGACACTGTATTTCCCATCTCCAGGACTCAAGTCCTGCCTGCCGGTTTCCCTAAATCCCTAAATAAATGTTACTTTGCTCACACTCCAACAGCACATCAAGGCCTAAAAACCATTTGTCTCCATTCGCTCCTATCTAACACGCTCACGCATGCTTGCTGGAAGTCCAAACCCTCGCACACAAAACCTCCTCACTCCAATCTTACCTAGGCCGACCCCTACCCCGCCTTCCCTTCACTACAGATTTACGCACTCTCGAAGTCATTCTATTTTGTTCCAGCCTCTCTACATGTCCGAACCACCTCAACAACCCCTCCTCAGCCTTGGTAATCCCGCACCTCCTCCTAATTTCCAAACTACGAATTCTCTGCATTATATTCACACCACACATTGCCCTCAGACATGACATCTACGCTGCCTCCAGCCTTCTCCTCGTTGCAACATTCACCACCCATGCTTCACACCCATATAAGAGAGTTGGTATAACTATACTCCCATACATACCCTCTTTGCTTTCGTGGATAAAGTTCTTTGTCTCCACAGACTCCTAAGTGCACCACTCACCCTTTTCCCCTCATCAATTCTATGATTCACCTCATCCTTCATAGACCCATCTGCTAATACGTCCACTCCTAAATATCTGA
Source organism: Cherax destructor (assembly GCA_009830355.1). Lineage (NCBI taxonomy): Eukaryota > Metazoa > Arthropoda > Malacostraca > Decapoda > Parastacidae > Cherax > Cherax destructor. Next base: position 19,692 of record WNWK01011956.1, on the reverse strand, counting down.
ATACATTCACATATTCTGTCCCTCTAATCTGATATCCTATTTTTTTTTGTTATCCTCATCACCTTACTCTTTCCTATATTCACTTTTAATTTTCTTATTTTACATACCCTACCAAGTTCATCCACCAACCTCTGCAATTTATCATCAGAATCTCCCAAAAGCGCAGTGTTATTAGCAAAAAGCAACTGTGACAACTCCCATTTTGTGTTAGGTTCTTTATCTTTTAACCCCAAATCTGCTATCCTGCTCTCCGTCTTACTCTTAATTCTTTCAATAATAACTCTACCATACACTTTACCAGGTATACTCAACAGACTTATTCCCCTATAAATTTTGCACTCTCTTTTGTCCCCTTTGCCTTTATACAAAGGAACTATGCACACTCTCTGCCAATCCCTAGGTACCTTACCCTCTTAAATAAATTTATTAAATATAATCGCCAACCACTCTAGAACTATATCCCCACCTGCTTTTAGCATTTATATCTTTATCCCATCAATCCCAGCTGCCTCACGAACTTCCCCACACTCACAACTGGTTCTTCCTCATTCCTACAAGATGTTATTCCTCCTTGCCCTATACACAAAATCACAGCTTCCCTGTCTTCATCAACATTTAACAACTCCTCAAAATATTTCCTCTATCTTCCCAATACCTCTAACTCTCCATTTAATAACTCTCCTCTTCTATTTTTAACTGTCAAATCCATTCGTTCTCTAGGCTTCCTCAACTTATTAATCTCACTCCAAAACTTTTTCTTATTTTCAACAAAATTTGTTGATAACATCTCACCCACTCTTTCATTTGCTCTCTTTTTACATTGCTTCACCACTCTCTTAACCTCTCTTTTTCTCTCCATATACTCCTTCCTCCTTGCATCACTTCTACTTTGTAAAAACCTCTCACATGCTAACTTTTTCTCTGTTGGAAGATCCTCCAATATTCCTATATCTAACATTAGTCTCGAAGACTAAAGGAAGGGTCGCGATTAATGTGATCTGGTAAAGCATCAGTTAGCAACTGATTACCTGGAACACAAATATTAAAGATGTTAATGGAAAAGTTGCCTGCATATACTTTATCGTCATTATATTACGTGTTCAGGGTTAGGAGTAAAATAAGCTAGTTCTTTCTGACATAAATCATAAACGAGTTGACCTAAAGTTACGTATAGTATATCTAGGTATCTTCGCGGGAGGTTCTCAACCTTGTAATCAACATTCCTGCTAACATCAATATTCTTGGACGCATTAGCATGTTATAAGTCGTGCAGCCGCTTCCTAATTGAAACAATAGTCCATGAAAAAAAATTGTAACCTATAAGTTAGAGTAATTTATTTCAGTCTCTTGCTTGAGCTGTTAAGTTCAAGCAATAGTATGGAAAAAAAGAAAGAGAAAATAACATAGCTTCTACTCTCTCATCTTTATAATTATTTTTCCTAATTATTTCCTGGCACTTCACCAGCATACCTGGAATTTACCTGGAGAGAGTTCCAGGGGTCAACGCCGTGCGGCCCGGTCTGTGACCAGGCCTGTGATAGGTAATATTTGTAAACTAAAGATCATCGGTGTCTCTCTCAAACTGTTTTAAACTCAGTAGGAACTACTTCACTTGTGCCATCGTCTCTGTGGTTAAAAATTGCTATTCTTTCTACCTAGCTCTATATAATTTATCAGTACATGCTTGGGATGGTCAGTTATATTCATGCAAGATTGTTATAGCTGGAAAAATGTCAGGTGTGTCTGGTACCTTTCAACAAAGGTACTTCTGAGTAAGTGTTATCTTCAGCACTCACCAGGTGTGTCTGGTACCTTTCAACAAAGGTACTACTGAGTAAGTGTTATCTTCAGCACTCACCAGATGTGTCTGGTCGCTTTCAACAAAGGTACTGCTGAGTAAGTGTTATCTTCAGCACTCACCAGGTGTGGGAGTGAATGTGAGATGGTTGGAGCTGGTAAGGAGGAAATGGTTACCAACAGTGAAAGTGGTAGCCGCTTTAAGTGGCAAGTGGTTCACAATTCAGGAAGAAGGAAGATAAAGAAGGTTAATAGAGAAGATGTGAAGGTAGGAAACCGATTCTCTGTTCTCCAGGACGAGTGTACTTCAGTGAGGTTAAAGGTACCACTGACTCCCCTGCTAATCAAGGTAAGAATATTCTGATTGTGGGAGACTCAGGTAAGATATATGGACCGTGCTTTTTGTAACAGACAGAGGAAGGTCAGCCAGAGGGTGTGCCTCCCAGGAGCTGGTGTTGGTGACATAGTCAGCAGGTTGGATAATATTATGTCAGGTAATGGGAACAAGCCTATTATCTGTCTTAGTGCTGGTGGAAATGACATTGGGAAGGGCAGAAGACAGGAGCTACTAGATAAGTATAGGTCAGCTATGGAAGTAGTTAGGTCTAAGGGAGGGATCCCAATCATATGTAGCATTTTGCCTAGAAAGGGAGTGGGCAATGAATGGATGTCTAGGGCAATTGGTATAAATTGCTGGCTAGACAGGTATTGCAAGGCACTTGCAATTCCATTCATTGATAACTGGGACAAATTATATGGCAAACGTGATATGTATGCAAGGGATGGGGTTCATATCTCTGGGGCTGGAGTGGTTGCATTAGCCGATTCGATTGAGGGGGTCATTGGAGACTTGTCTAGAACTTTAAACTGATATTATAGAGGTATGGGTGTTTGTGGGAAACAATCAGGCTGTAGTATTAGGCCTGGAAACAGCATATATTACCAGGATACCTCAGGGATATGTTTAAATGACAAGATTCAAAATAAAGTTGCTTGTAAAGGCAAAGCAATTGATCAACAAACAAAGAGAGATAGTAGAGGGCCACGTGTGACTAACTCCCTTAATGTTTACTATACAAATAGTAGGAGTCTAAGAAATAAGATAGATGAGCTAAGATTACTTGCAAGTGCAGGTAATAGATATTATTGCTATACCATAGACCTGGTTCAACCTGAAAGATAGAGAAATTCCTTCCGAGTGCAACATTCAGGGTTACAAACTATTCCACACTGATAGGGTCAACAGGAAGGGTGGTGGAGGGGCGATGTATGTCAGAGATAATTTAAATTGTTGTGTTAGACAAAATATAAGATTAGAAACAGCGGACATAGAATCTGTTTGGCTACAGTTTCTCGATGGTCGTGAAAAATTCATTTTGGGTGTGATTTACAGACCCCCAAGTCTGGATAGGGAGCGCAGTAAGCTGCTATGGGACGAAATTCATAAGGCGTCTAGATATGAAAATGTTGTGTTAATGGGAGATTTTAACTTTAGACAAATTGATTGGAGCAATGTGACAGGTAATCTTGAGTCTAGGGACTTTCTTGATACGGTTCAGGATTTTTTTTTTAAAACAGTTTGTGAGAGAACCAACTGGAGGCAGCAACTTGCTTGATTTGGTTCTTGCTAACAAAGAATCACTAATTAATAATCTTGAGATTAATGAAGAGCTTGGGGAAAGCAATCACAAATCACTTAGTTTAAATATAACATGGAATTACCCAATATTACAATATTAATTACGAGAGCTATGGCAAACCCGATTACTCGGCCTGTTATTCTAAGGGAATCTGCTCTCATAACCAACACTGCAATACCGTAATAAAATAATAAAGGGTTTTTGTCCGGGGTATAAAATAAATACAGAGACAATAGCTTATAAATATATATATTTCTTTTACTAGTAAAACTGTATATATAAAATAGTACAATAAAACATAAAAGCATGAGTATGATCTTTGGTACAATAGATAAGCGTAATATTTCGTACTATAAGTTTACAATAAGCATTGTTATAATTATACGACTAGACTTTAATGTCACACGACATAGACACCACATACCGGTGTCACACTAGACACCACATACCGGTGTCACACTAGACACCACATACCGGTGTCACACTAGACACCACATACCGGTGTCACACTAGACACCACATACCGGTGTCACACTAGACACCACATACCGGTGTCACACTAGACACCACATACCGGTGTCACACTAGACACCACATACCGGTGTCACACTAGACACCACATACCGTGTCACACTAGACACCACATACCGGTGTCACACTAGACACCACATACCGGTGTCACACTAGACACCACATACCGTGTCACACTAGACACCACATACCGGTGTCACACTAGACACCACATACCGGTGTCACACTAGACACCACATACCGGTGTCACACTAGACACCACATACCGGTGTCACACTAGACACCACATACCGGTGTCACACTAGACACCACATACCGGTGTCACACTAGACACCACATACCGGTGTCACACTAGACACCACATACCGGTGTCACACTAGACACCACATACCGGTGTCACACTAGACACCACATACCGGTGTCACACTAGACACCACATACCGGTGTCACACTAGACACCACATACCGGTGTCACACTAGACACCACATACCGGTGTCACACTAGACACCACATACCGGTGTCACACTAGACACCACATACCGGTGTCACACTAGACACCACATACCGGTGTCACACTAGACACCACATACCGGTGTCACACTAGACACCACATACCGGTGTCACACTAGACACCACATACCGGTGTCACACTAGACACCACATACCGGTGTCACACTAGACACCACATACCGGTGTCACACTAGACACCACATACCGGTGTCACACTAGACACCACATACCGGTGTCACACTAGACACCACATACCGGTGTCACACTAGACACCACATACCGGTGTCACACTAGACACCACATACCGGGGTCACACTAGACACCACATACCGGTGTCACACTAGACACCACATACCGGTGTCACACTAGACACCACAACCAGTGTCACACTGACATCACGACACCACCATGACAACCAACGTTTTCATGACCTCCTTTCACGTGTCATATGACCTACCGTCGTCGCACGCTAACTCCTTCCGACACTTGCTCTGTGTTATGACAATTTCTCAGTGTCACACAACACTTCTCTGTCACAGGACGCCCTCCGTGTCACCTGCCACCTTCTCTACCGTGTCACACAAGACACCCTTTTCTCTTTGTCATAACACTTTCTTCTCAAACACTTTTCTCTGTGTCATAACGCCATCGCTGTAATTTCCTTTTGAACAGTGTCACAAGACTCAATGACAGTCACATGAGCCATAATGTAATGTCTTGCGTCCATCAAAGCTGGGAAGGAGACTGAGTCAAGTATGGCCAGCTGGATACAATCACTGATGCCATCCACAGCTCAAACCATACTGCAGTCGTGGACCAAGCTGGAATACCACGTTCCTCCCAAGTCGTGGATCATACTGACTTTATGTCAGGTTCCACTCCCTGACATAAACTATGGTGACGTCACACCGGGCGCTGCAGCCCAGTAATACTGGACGTGCAGTGCCCAAATGGTCCGTCAACCATTCAACCCAATTATCTTGTTCAGGGGGTCGCAACACCCAGGTAACTGCAATCAAGTCTCTGTTCCAGACTTTCATGTAGCCGACTTCATGGGGCTGAGAAATTACCTAGGTGGGCTAAATTGGGATGGCCTGACTATGGGTCAGGTAGTTGGTTTTGGTTGCCAATATAACGTTTTCCACAGCGTAGTTCTATCTGCCCAGACAACGTTTGTTCCAAGTAGGGAAATTAGATCTAACAAAAATGATCCTAAATGGATGAACAATAGATTAAAACATCTCATTGGTCGAAAGAGAGGCATATATAGGCGTATCAAAAGAGGGGATGGAGAGATAAGAAATCAATATTTTCAATTAAAGAGAAAAATAAAAAAAATAATAAGAAAAGCAAAAAGGGATTATGAGGCTAAGGTCGCAAGAGATTCGAAGACTAACCCAAAAGGGTTCTTTCAGGTATACAGAAGTAAGATTAGGGACAAGATAGGCCCACTTAAGAGTAACTCAGGACAGATCACGGACAGTGATAAGGATATGTGTGAAATTTTCAATACTTACTTCCTCTCAGTTTTTACTCAGGAAGATACTAGCGGAATTCCAGAAATAATAAATTATGTAGAACAGGAAGATAATAGACTATGCTCGATTGGGGTAACTACTGACATGGTCCTCAGACAAATAGAGAAATTAAAACCTAACAAATCCCCAGGCTCTGATGAACTGTTTGCAAGAGTTTTAAAGGAATGTAAAGAGGAACTTAGCAAACCTTTGGCAAATCTTTTCAATATATCACTACAAACTGGCATAGTGCCAGACAAGTGGAAAAGGGCAAATGTAATACCTATTTACAAGGCAGGTGATAGGTCCTTAGCTTCGAACTATAGACCAATAAGCCTTATCTCCATAGTTGGTAAATTTATGGAGTCAATAATTGCCGAGGCAATTCGTAGCCATCTTGAAAAGCATAAATTGATTAATGTATCTCAACACGGTTTTACAAAGGGGCGTTCCTGTCTTACGAATTTACTAACTTTTTTCACTAAGGTGTTTGAGGAGGTAGATCATGGTAATGAATATGATATTGTGTATATGGACTTCAGTAAGGCTTTCGATAAAGTTCCACATCAGAGGCTACTGGGGAAACTTAAGGCACACGGAATAGGAGGAGATTTTTTTTCCTGGGTAGAGGCATGGTTGACAAATAGGCGGCAGAGAGTTTGCATAAATGGAGAGAAATCAGAATGGGGGCACGTCTGAATCGGTGTTCCCCAGGGGTCAGTTTTGGGCCCCCTGTTGTTTACAATTTACATAAACGACATAGATGAGGGAATAAATAGCAACATAAGTAAATTTGCTGATGACACCAAAATAGGCCGTCCAATTCATTCAAATGAGGACATTAGAACACTCCAGGATGATTTGAATAGACTGATGCAGTGGTCGGAGAAGTGGCAGATGCAGTTTAATGTAAACAAATGCAAAGTTCTAAATGTTGGGCAGGAGAATAACCATGCCACATATATTCTGAATAATGTAGATCTTATTACTTGTGATTGCGAGAAGGATTTAGGAGTTCTGGTTAGTAGTAATCTGAAGCCAAGACAACAGTGCATAAGTGTTCGCAATAAAACTAACAGAATCCTTGGCTTCATATCAAGAAGTATAAATAATAGAAGTCCTCAGGTTGTTCTTCAATTCTATGTATCCTTGGTTAGGCCTCATTTAGATTATGCTGCACAGTTCTGGTCACCGTATTACAGAATGGATATAAATGCACTGGAAAACGTACAAAGGAGGATGACAAAGTTGATCCCATGTATCAGAAATCTTCCCTATGAGGATAGACTGAGAGCCCTGAATCTGCACTCTCTAGAAAGGCGTAGAATTAGGGGGGATATGATTGAGGTGTATAAATGAAAAACAGGAATAAATAAAGGGGATGTAAATAGCGTGCTGAAAATATCCAGCCAAGACAGGACTCCCAGCAATGGTTTCAAGTTGGAAAAGTTCAGATTCAGGAAGGATATAGGAAAGAACTGGTTTGGTAATAGAGTTGTGGATGAGTGGAACAAACTCCCGAGTACCGTCATAGAAGCTAAGACGATGTGTAGTTTTAAAAATAAGTTAGATAAATACATGAGTGGATGTGGGTGGGTGTGAGTTTGGACCTGACTAGCTTGTGCTACCAGGTCAGTTGATGTACTAATTCCTTAAGTGGTAGTGACCTGACTACCTGGATATGGTAGCTCCATGTAGTCGGCTAGATAATTATATGAGTGGGTGCAGTTGGGTGTGAGTTGGTCTTGACTAGCTTGTGCTACTAGGTCAGATGCCGTGCTCCTTCCTTAGGTGAATGTAACCTGACCTGGCTGGGTCGGGGCATTGGCTTAAGCCTGTTGGAGACTTGGACTTGCCTCGCATGGGCCAGTAGGCCTGCTGCAGTGTTCCTTCTTTCTTATGTTCTTATGTAAGTGTTATCTTCAGCACTCACCAGGTGTGTCTGGCAGCTTTCAACAAAGGTACTGCTGAGTATGTGTTATCTTCAGCACTCACCAGGTGTGTCTGGCAACTTTCAACAAAGGTACTGCTGAGTAAGTGTTATCTTCAGCACTCACCAGGTGTGTCTGGCAGCTTTCAACAAAGGTACTGCTGAGTAAGTGTTATCTTCAGCACTCACCTGAACATCAGCTGCTACACTAACCTCTTGTTCTGCTTAGTCTCACTTGTCTCCCTTCTCTCCATATTCTGATCTCTTTTTATTTTATTCCTATTCGCCTTCCTTTTCAACTCCCCTATTTTACTGCTTTTTTTTTTGTTTCCACCTCCGCTTATTTCTCTCAACAAATTCCTCGTCTCTCTCCTTTATTCCTCTCCTCAACTTCTCATTTTATTTCTACAGCTCTTTATATTCATCTCCCTCTTCTCTCGCACTCTGTTTACTCTTAGGGTCTTTTTCTTCTTCTCAGCCTCTCCTCTTTGTCCCTCCTTTTACTCTTGCCTCCGCACCTCTCACTTCTTCATTCTTTTTTCTCCTCTCACGCTATTCCTTATTTTTGCCTCTCCCTGCTTACTCCTATCACCTCTCCCCTCCCTTTCTTCTCACCATTCCTCTTATTCACCTCAGCTGTCGATTTACCTTCTTTTCTCACCTCTTATTTTCCATTATTTTTCTTATCTCCCCGTCTCATTTCTTTGCCTCCTCTGACGTCCCCTCCCTCTCTCTCTCTCTCTCTCTCTCCAACCAATCCCTCCCTCCTTCCCCTCCCTCTCTTTCTTTACAACCAATCCCTCCCTCCTTCCCCTCCCTCCTTCCCCTCCCTCCCTCTCTTTCTCTACAACCAATCCCTCTCTTCTTCCCCTCTTCCCATCCAATTCCTCCCTCCCTCTCTTCATCCAATCCCTCCCTCCCTATCTCCATCCAATCCTTTCTCCTTCCCTCCCTCCCTCTCTCTACCCAATCCCTCCCTCCTTCCCCTCCCTCCCTATCTCCATTCAAACCCTTCCTTCTTCCCCTCCCTCCCCTCTCTCCATCCAATCCCTTCCTCCTTCCCTTCCTCTTTCCATCCAATTCCTCCCTCCCTCTACACCCAATCCCTCCCTCTCTCCGTCCAATCCCTTCCTTCTTCCCCTCCTTCCTTCCTCTGCTCTATACCAACACCAACAACTTAGGCTTCACCTTCCTTAATTGCCTCCCCCCCCCACACTTCCGCTCCCTGGCCTCCAACACACCTTGTTTATAGCGACTCTGCTTCTCCCTAAACTCGGATACTCAGGGTTTTTTTTTTTAAGTTTTATCTCTTGATCCAAGGAAATGGAGCTACCCTTCCATTTCATCTGATCTTACCTTATTAGTACCAATTTCTAGGGCGCTGTTTCTCTCCTGAAGATTCAATGTTAGTGGAAACATCTGAGAGAAACGTTGTACAGTTATGACTGGCTGTTTTACACTATTTGTAGGCTGTGTTTTACACTATTTGTAGGCTGTGTTTTACACTATTTGTAGGCTGTGTTTTACACTATTTGTAGGCTGTGTTTTACACTATTTGTAGGCTGTGTTTTACACTATTTACACACTGTATTTGTACACTGTTATCATTATTATGATAAAGTTCTGTGAAATTTTTGATGGCTTCTCGTCTTGAAAGTTATCGCTTAGTGTGAGACCTTGAACATAAGAAAGAAGGAGCACTGCAGCAGGCCTACTGGCCCATGCGAGGCAGGTCCAATTATCCCAAAGGCTTAAGCCATTGCCTTAACCTAGTCAGGTCAGTCACATTCACCTGGTGGCTAAAGCTCTCGCTTCACACAAGGAGGACCCGGGTTCGATTCCCGGCGGAGTGGAAACATTTCGACGTGTTTCCTTACACCTGTTGTCATGATCACCTAGCAGCAAATAGCTACCTGGGTGTTAGTCGACTGGTGTGGGTCGCATCCTGGGGGACAAGATTGAGGACCTAAATTTAAATAAGACAGACAGTCCTCGATGAAGCACTGACTTTCTTGGATTATTCTGGGTAGCTAACCCTCCGGGGTCAAAATTCAGAAGAAAATCTTATCTTATCTTTATTCACTGATAATGATTTCATTTGACTTGATTTCTCTCTGTAAATGTCAGTAAGTTGATTATAGAATGTTTGCTTTGAGGAGGAAACAGCTGGAGCGAAATATCAGATAGCTGCCCGTCTTATGGTATAAATGCTGTCCGTCTAATACGTCTAATAGTCGTTCAGAATGTTTCTCTCCAACATTAATTCAGTCGGATTTTTTTTAAACAAACATCTGTAGGCATTTTTTGACAAAATTGTGTAAAATATTTTTAAATTAATTATAACAGATATCACCCAAAAAATAATGGTTACGAAGCTGCACACTGACTGGCCGGCCATTTTGTTTTCAATTAAAAATGCGTCTGTTAAAATAACTTGATTCTAATTAAAAAAGTTTTGTGATCACAGTGTTTGAAAAACTATTTGTTGCTGAGGGTTTGAAATTACCACAGCAGTGGGGGTTCACTACTGCTACTACAGTGTCACAGCAGTGGTGGTTCACTACTGCTACTACAGTGTCACAGCAGTGGTGGTTCACTACTGCTACTACAGTGTCACAGCAGTTTGGGTTCACTACTGCTACTACAGTGTCACAGCAGTGTGGGTTCACTACTGCTACTACAGTGTCACAGCAGTGTGGGTTCACTATTGCTACTACAGTGTCACAGCAGTGTGGGTTCACTACTGCTACTACAGTGTCACAGCAGTGTGGGTTCACTACTGCTACTACAGTGTCACAGCAGTGTGGGTTCACTACTGCTACTACAGTGTCACAGCAGTGTGGGTTCACTATTGCTACTACAGTGTCACAGCAGTGTGGGTTCACTACTGCTACTACAGTGTCACAGCAGTGTGGGTTCACTACTGCTACTACACAGTGTCACAGCAGTGTGGGTTCACTACTGCTACTACAGTGTCACAGCAGTATGGGTTCACTACTGCTACTACATTGTCACAGCAGTGTGGGTTCACTATTGCTACTACAGTGTCACAGCAGTGTGGGTTCACTACTGCCACTACACAGTGTCACAGCAGTGTGGGTTCAAGACTGCTACTACAGTGTCACAGCAGTGTGGGTTCACTACTGCTACTGCAGTGTCACAGCAGTGTGGGTTCACTACTGTTACTACAGTGTCACAGCAGTGGTGGTTCACTACTGTTACTACAGTGTCACAGCAGTGTGGGTTCACTACTGCTACTACAGTGTCACAGCAGTATGGGTTCACTACTGCTACTACAGTGTCACAGCAGTGTGGGTTCACTACTGCTACTACAGTGTCACAGCAGTGTGGGTTCACTATTGCTACTACAGTGTCACAGCAGTGTGGGTTCACTATTGCTACTACAGTGTCACAGCAGTGGGGGTTCACTACTGCTACTACAGTGTCACAGCAGTGTGGGTTCACTACTGCTACTACATTGTCACAGCAGTGGGGTTCACTATTGCTACTACAGTGTCACAGCAGTGTGGGTTCACTACTGCTACTACATTGTCACAGCAGTGGGGTTCACTACTGCTACTACAGTGTCACAGCAGTGTGGGTTCACTACTGCTACTACATTGTCACAGCAGTTGGGTTCACTACTGCCACTACAGTGTCACAGCAGTTGGGTTCACTACTGCCACTACAGTGTCACAGCAGTGTGGGTTCACTACTGCTACTACAGTGTCACAGCAGTGTGGGTTCACTACTTCTACTACACAGTATCACAGCAATGGGGTTCACTACTGCTACTACACAGTGTCACAGCAGTGTGGGTTCAAGACTGCTACTACAGTGTCACAGCAGTGTGGGTTCACTATTTCTACTACACAGTATCACAGCAGTGGGGTTCACTACTGCCACTACACAGTGTCACAGCAGTGTGGGTTCAAGACTGCTACTACAGTGTCACAGCAGTGGGGTTCACTACTGCTACTACAATGTCACAGCAGTGTGGGTTCACTACTGCTACTACATTGTCACAGCAGTGGGGTTCACTACTGCTACTACAGTGTCACAGCAGTGGGGGTTCACTACTGTTACTACAATGTCACAGCAGTGTGGGTTCACTACTGCTACTACATTGTCACAGCAGTGGGGTTCACTACTGTTACTACATTGTCACAGCAGTGGGGTTCACTACTGCTACTACAGTGTCACAGCAGTGGGGGTTCACTACTGCTACTACAATGTCTCAGCAGTGTGGGTTCACTACTGCTTCTACATTGTCACAGCAGTGGGGTTCACTACTGCTACTACAGTGTCACAGCAGTGGGGGTTCACTACTGTTACTACAGTGTCACAGCAGTGTGGGTTCACTACTGCTACTGCAGTGTCACAGCAGTGTGGGTTCACTACTGCTACTACAGTGTCACAGCAGTGTGGGTTCACTACTGTTACTACAGTGTCACAGCAGTGTGGGTTCACTACTGCTACTGCAGTGTCACAGCAGTGTGGGTTCACTACTGCTACTACAGTGTCACAGCAGTGTGGGTTCACTACTGTTACTACAGTGTCACAGCAGTGGTGGTTCACTACTGCTACTACACACAGTGTCACAGCAGTGTGGGTTCACTACTGCTACTACAGTGTCACAGCAGTGTGGGTTCACTACTGCTACTGCAGTGTCACAGCAGTGTGGGTTCACTACTGCTACTACAGTGTCACAGCAGTGTGGGTTCACTACTGCTACTACAGTGTCACAGCAGTGTGGGTTCACTACTGCTACTACAGTGTCACAGCAGTGTGGGTTCACTACTGCTACTGCAGTGTCACATCAGTGTGGGTTCTCTACTGCTACTACACACAGTGTCATAGCAGTGTGGGTTCACTACTGCTACTACACACAGTGTCACAGCAGTGTGGGTTCACTACTGCTACTACACACAGTGTCACAGCAGTGTGGGTTCACTACTGCTACTACACACAGTGTCACAGCAGTGTGGGTTCACTACTGTTACTACAGTGTCACAGCAGTGTGGGTTCACTACTGCTACTACAGTGTCACATCAGTGTGGGTTCTCTACTGCTACTACACACAGTGTCACAGCAGTGTGGGTTCACTACTGCTACTACAGTGTCACATCAGTGTGGGTTCTCTACTGCTGCTACACAGTGTCACAACAGTGTGGGTTCACTACTGATACTACACTCAGTTTCACAACAGTGTGGGTTCCCTACACTGTGGATGCTCTGCATGCTTTAGACATTCTTATGGTGCTTTCTCACTATCCTCTCAGGGACATTGATAGAGCCTATATGTGGCCTTGTGCCATTCCATGCTAGTGTATTGCTGCCACATCTACTGCACTCCTTCCACAGCTCTTCCTTTTGCACTTGATGAATCATGCCTATCACCTACGTATACGGCTTTGCACGGGTGCATTCTTTACTTTCTCGCGTTCCTGTGGCTTGCTGCCAGCTCTGTGTTGGTGTACACGGGCCCGGTGGGCCCTCCAGACGAGAAGCATTTTGTACAGAATGCGGCAGAACGTGTTTGGAATCATTCAGTTAACAATAATCGACCCTCTTATATATTTCATATATCACTGGTAGCGTCCTGCCTGCAGGTGCTCTTACCTTCGTGTGTGTAGTATGTGGTGTGCAGCGCACTGTGCAGCTCACTGTGCAGCTCACTGTGCAGCTCATTTTAGATTTTTGCGTATAGCTTAGACCCTTCTGTTTTCATTATAATTTTTGCAATTACGCAGTGCCTGAAGAGGTCTCGCCTCGAGGTCTTCTTAGGGAGTCTTTTAACATTATCAATTTTAACTCGTGCTGGTTATTTTATCATGGTATGGTAGTATGTATTTGTGTTGTGAATTTTATTAATGCCAGTAATATCTATGGTTTCTTAATCTGCCTTTGTTTTTCGTGTTTGTATGTACTCACCTAGTTGTGATTGAAAGGGTCGAGCTCCTGGCCCCGCCTCTTCACTGGTGTGTGTGTTAATTACCATTTTGTCCTAGGCACATGTCGATTAGACACTAGGCCTGTTGTATATGCGTGCGTTTATGTATGTATGTGTACTCATTTATTTGTACTCATCTATTTCTGGTTGCAAGGGTCGATTCATAGCTCCTGGCCCCGCCTCTTCACTGATTGCTACTAGGTTCTCTTTCTCCCTGCTCCATGAGCTTTATCAAACCTCGTCTTAAAACTATGTATGGTTCCTGCCTCCACTACGTCACTTTCTAGTCTATTCCACTTCCTGACAACTCTATGACTGAAGAAATACTTCCTAACATCCCTTTGACTCATAGGAGTCTTCAACTTCCAATTGTGACCCTTTGTTTCTGTGTCCCCTCTCTGGAACATCTTGTCTCTGTCCACCTTATCTATTCCTCGCAGTATTTTATATGTCGTTATCATGTCTTCCCTAACCCTCCTGTCCTCTAGTGTCGTCAGGCCGATTTCCCTTAACCTTTCTTCGTAGGACAATCCCCTTAGCTCTGGGACTAGTCTTGTTGCAATCCTTTGCACTTTCTCTAATTTCTTGACGTGCTTGACCAGGTGTGGGCTCCAAACTGGTGCTGCATACTCCAGTATGGGCCTGACGTATATGGTGTATAGAGTCTTGAACGATTCCTTAGTGAGGTATTGGAACGCTATTCTTAGGTTTGCCAGCCGCCCGTATGCTGCAGCAGTTATCTGATTAATGTGTGCCTCAGGAGATGTGCTCGGTATTATACTCACCCCACGATCTTTTTCCTTGAGTGAGGTTTGCAGTCTTTGGCCACCTAGATTATACTCTGTCTGCGGTCTTCTTTGCCCTTCCCCGATCTTCATGACTTTACATTTGACGGGGTTAAATTCAAGGAGCCAGTTACTGGACCAGGCTTGTAGCCTGTCCAGGTCTCTTTATAGTCCTGCCTGATCCTCGACTGATTTAATTCTTCTCATTAACTTCACATCATCTGCAAACAGGGACACTTCTGAGTCTATCCCTTCCGTTATGTCATTTACATATACCAAAAACAGTACAGGTCCTAGGACTGACCCTTGTGGAACCCCACTCGTGACAGATGCCCACTTTGACACCTCTTTCTAGGTGTTCCACCACTCTCCTCCTGATGATCTTCTCCATGACTTTGCATACTATACACGTCAGTGACACAGGTCTGTAATTTAATGCCTCATGTCTATCTCCTTTCTTAAAAATTGGGACTACATTTGCCATCTTCCACACCTCAGGTAGTTGCCCAGTTTCAATGTATGTGTTGAAGATTTTTGTTAGTGGCACACTCAACTCTCTGCTCCCTCTCTAAGGACCCATGGAGAAATGTTGTCAGGTCCCACCGCTTTTGAGGTATCGAGTTCACATAGCAGCTTCTTCACCTACTCCTCGGTTGTGTGTATTTCATCCAGCACTTGTTGATATACCTCCCTATTCTGAATTCCTGGAGTCCTTCCTGTCTCCTCTGTAAATACTTCTTTAAATCTCATGTTGAGCTCCTCACATACCTCTTGGTCGTTTCTTGTGAACTCCCCACCTTCCATCTTCAGCCTGATTACCTGGTCCTTGACTGTTGTTTTCCTCCTGATGTGGCTATACAACAGCTTCGGGTCAGACTTGACTTTTGATACTATATCATTTTCGTATTGTCGCTGAGCCTCCCTTCTTACCTGTGCATATTCGTTTCTGGCTCTTCGGCTAATCTCTTTATTTTCCTGGGTCCTTTGTCTTCTGTACTTTTTCCATTCTCTAGTTCACTTAGTTTTTGCCTCCCTACACCTTTGGATGAACCAAGGACTCGTTCTGGTCTTCCCATTACTTCTGTTTCCCTTGGGAACAAACCTCTCCTCTGCCTCTTTGCATTTTGTCACATAGTCCATCATTTCTTTTACTGGTTTTCCTGCCAATTCTCTCTTTCCCACTGAACGTCCTGTAGGACGTTCCTCATGCCTGTGTCGTCCCCCTTTTGTAGTTTCGTTTTTCCCATCCTATTCCTGCTCCCCCTCTCCACTTGTAGCTCAACTATATAATCAAAACACAGAACCACATGATCACTAGCTCCAAGGGGCCTTTCATACGTGATATCCTCGATGTCCGAACTACTCAAGGTGAATACTAGGTCCAGTCTTGCTGGATCATCCTCACCTCTCTCTCTCTGGTAGTGTCTCTAACATGTTGATGCATGAAGTTTTCCAGTACCACATCCATCATCTTGGCTCTCCATGATTCAGGACTCCCGTGTGTGTGTGTGTACTCACCTAGTTGTACTCACCTAGTTGTGGTTGCAGGGGTCGATTCATAGCTCCTGGCCCGCCTCTTCACTGGCCGCTACTGGGTCACTCTCCCTGCGCCATTAGCTTTATCATACCTCTTCTTAAAGCTATGTATGGAGCCTGTCTCCACTACATCACTTCCTAAACTATTCCACTTCCCGACCACTCTGTGACTGAAGAAATACTTCCTAACATCTCTGTGATTCATCTGAGTCTTCAACTTCCAACTGTGTCCCCTTGTTGCTGTGTCCCATCTCTGGAACATTCTGCCTCTGTACACTTTGCCAATTCCTCTCAGTATCTTATATGTTGTTATCATGCCCCCCTATCTCTCCTGTCCTCCAGTGTCGTCAGGTCGATTTCCCTTAACCTCTCCTCGTAGGACATACCCCTTAGCTCCGGGACTAGTCTTGTTGCAAACGTTTGCACTTTCTCGAGCTTTTTCACGTGATTGGCTAGGTGTGGGTTCCAAACTGGTGCTGCATACTCCAGTATGGGCCTAACGTACACAGTGTACAGGGTTCTGAACGATTCCTTGTTAAGATGTCGAAATACTGTTCTTAGGTTTGCTAGGCGCCCGTATGCTGCAGCAGTTATTTAGTTGATGTGCGCCTCAGGAGATGTATCTGGTGTTATACTCACCCCAAGGTGTGTGTGTGTGTGTGTGTGAGAGAGAGAGAGTGAGTAAATGTGAATGTTTGTGTGCATTTTTTATTGCCATGAACGCTGAATAATCTATACGTTTTCAGCGCTCTTTGAAATCCCAATATTACCTATCAGTCTGGCGAGTAAGGACCCGTGAAATTCCATGTGTGGATTAAGAATCCTCGAGGCTCAGTGTGTGAAGGAACCGGAGACAGAACTTATTCATTTCTGTTGTTTTCGAAGTATTTTTTACAATATGTGGAAGGCTTACTTACCACATTTTATTTTTGGCTTTCATTTAATGTTGGTTCTTGGAGGAACTTCGGCATTAATGTATATTTTATAATTTTAATTCATTTACATCACCAACTAAATTGTTAATTTGGGAACTAACAAATTTGTAAAAGAAATAATATTTAGTTTCTGATGTAAATGGATTTCAAATATTATAAAATATTCATTAATGCCAAAGTTCCGCCAAGAGCAAATATTCAATAAAAGCCAACAAGAAAATGTTTTCGAGTCAGAGCCAATCAACGGTTAGCATTGTTCGCCCGGCCAATCACAACAAACGTAATCAGACACGGCAATCCCATTTTTACCAAAAATAGAGTAATGTAGATTCTGTTGCGTTACGTTATGGTTCCTTATGTTGCGATGTATTGAGTTATGTCAGGTTTCGTTAAACGTTTTCCCAATTACACAACATAAAACATATTTCCCTAATTGAACCACATAACATTGAATTTCTTAAACTCGTCAAAATTCGCCGAAGATCAACTTTCTAGAACTTTATTTTTTTTGTTTTGCTACAAAATAACTACATTTAACAAGAAAGTTTTTAGAGTAAAAGGATTAGAATTTTATTGTCTCTAAAAAATTTTAAATTTGTATTTTAGCATCAGCATAAAACTTCACCTCTTCTGCATCTCTACCAAAGTGTAAATTATCCCTTCTCTCACGTCTAAGTTAACACCCCTTTGACCAACATTTGTTTGTCAAAGTTTACTAATTTGTCTCCTCAGCCAAAGTTAAGAAATTTGCCTCTTCAAGTTACCTGAGCTCATATCTAATACTGAATAGTTAGCCATCCATAGCAAAGTTACAGCTCTTCCTCTCCTGCCCAGCCTCCAGGACCTCGACTCCCACGATCTTGTGAATTCTCTGTCCCATCTTCTAAGAAGCATCATGGACGCTCTTTCAACAGTTATTACGTAAAACAAATATCCTAATTATACTTTTTAATAAACATATCTGATCTCCATTCAACAAGCGTTTGAGTTCTTGGTTGTCAGTTATTCCTGAAAGTTTTTTTTTCCCAGTCTTGCCATATAAATAACACACCGTTCTTTAAAAGGAGAAATAATGCGCTTACCAGCCGTTCATTAACATGAAGAATCAATAGTTTACGATTAATGAGTTCGACAGTTAGACTTGTTATGGTCATGACCAAGTGTTTTAAAAATTTACGACTTTGCACCACGATTGGTGCAAACTTTGCAATAAATGTAGGTATTCATTATGAGTGTGTCGAAGTATCGATATCGGTGGGTATCGGCTGGTTTTGATGGTATCGGTATTGACCAAAAATTGAGTTTCGGCATTTGTATCGGATGGTATCGATATCGGTATCGGTGAATAATGGCAAATTTTGATGGAATTGGTAACGGTTTAAATTAAGTATTGGTTTCGGTTTTAGCATCAGCAAAAAAATTGGGTATTGTCCAATCGCTAGTATTTATATATAGCTGACAACTGTTATATTCTTGTTGAGACCTTGGATGGCAAGAATAATTTCTACGTTACACTAAGATGAACGTTACAAGATAATTGTCTTTGTTACCTGTACTCATACTGACCTTCCTTTTTAAGTTACACCTCTTCTAGTGTCCAGACATTGTTTAGTCAACAATATAATAGAAGCAAACTGATATTATCATGACTACGAATATTTAACGAATATTTTATACACCGACCATGAAGTAAACACCGTCAATACTTGGATTAGAATACCGACAAGAAGATGAATAAAAAAAATATATGCAACTCTTAGGTATCTTTACTGTGGAAACTTTCAGATAACCAGTAGCTTTATCACTGATTTTTTTTTTTTATATTTTATTGAAAAAAAAAATTACAAAACACATGACAAAGACATAAACAGCATACAGAGTGGTAAACTTAATCAATGAAATACAAAAAATAATACCGAAGACAGTAGAAGACATAAGGAAATAGTTTGAGGTGATTGATTTGGGCTGAGGGACTGACCACCCTAGGCTACCTTATGCCTTCTACTGTCTACAGTATTATTCTTTGTATTGAAATGATAAAGCTACTTGGCAATAAGTACTTCACATGTCTTATTCATTTACGGTGAGTAAGTACAGCAGTGGTGCGACGGGTTGCAGTATTACCCCGTCAACTGAAACAAGAGTGAGCTGTCATAACAATCTATCAAGAATCATCCCACTGGAAGTTTGTGGAGCACAAGTGGGAATTATTAGGCTACAAAGCGTACTATATCTTATTGTTATATCACCTTCAGATTTTGAGGTATTTCGTTAGGTCAACTGGGATCGTGTGCATGAAGACGTTCGGTTGAACTTTCTCTGTCCCAAAATAAAACAATAATAAAACAATGAGGACTCTCATGATTATGTCGTGTCGAATAGGTAAAATTTGCGTTTTTGGCTTAAATACCAACGCTCTTCTTGCCGGGTAAGTCAAGCGAAAATTTGTGTATGTAATAATTTCACAAACATTATTCTGAATCTAACGAAAAAAAAATATTTCATTGCGTTTGTTTATTATTAAATTATTGTAAACTTATTTAAACTATATTTAGTT
>WNWK01011955.1:25000-61962 GCA_009830355.1 Cherax destructor | reverse complement strand
TTGTTTTTTAAATTTAAAATTTAAAAATTGTTACCCTTAATAATAAAAACATCTAGGAAAGGCAATGAGTTATTTACTTCGAACTCAACAGTAAAATTTACAGAATGAGTTAAGTTATTTAATTTAACAAGGAAATGGTTTATATCTACATTCTTAGGCATAAGACACAAAATATCATCAACATATCTATACCACTTAGCTCTATTAGGAAGAATTGTGTTAAGAATTCTTGTTTAAAAAAATTCCAGAATTATTGATGGTTGGAACAATATTCCGAGTAGGGTGATCGAGGCTAGGACCTTGGGTGGCTTTAAAAAGAGATTGGACAAATATATGAGTGGAAGGGGCTGGATTTGATTGGTGTCGTGGGTACGGGAGTAAATTCTTGGGTAGCTTTGGGTAAGGGTGGTTTAGATAAGGACTTGCCTTGTATAGGCCAGTAGGCCTTCTGTAGTGTTCCTCCATTCTTATGTTCTAAATTACTAAGAACAGGTGAAAGAGGATATCCCATTGCCATACCAAACTTCTGAGTGTAAAACTCGTCAATAAATACAAATTTTGCATCAACAGTACAAAGTTTAATAAATTTAATGATAATCGGAAATGGCAATGTTAAATCGTAATTAACAAGTTCTTCAGATAAGAAACTTAGTAAATCATCAACTGGAACTTTTGTAAACAAAGAAGTAACATCAAAACTAACCAAGTTGAAATCATTTAAGTCAGTCAAGGTGCTTAATTTATCCACTAAATCTGTTGTTTTTAACATTAAAGTTAGAAATTTTTTCAACAATTGGGCTCAAAATATCAACAAGCCATTTAGATAACTTATAGGAAACAATCTATGGAGCAAATAATTGGTCTATATATATATATATATATATCTTGTTTCGTCACATCTTAGACTATTATTAAGCCCCTAGAGGAGGAAGACCACAGCCTGGTCGTACTTTAATGGTGGTCTGGTTTTGCAGGTCTGTTCCCTTTAAGGGGGTGCGGTTGGCCTCATGCTTGAATGGATATTGATCCGAGGAACCGGAGTTACTCTTCATTTCCTTGGGACAAACCTGATTACCTCACACTCTCCAGGCGCCTTACGTAGCCAGATCGTCACCATCAACGAAGACAAAAGAATAAGAACAATAATAATATCACTACTACTACTGTTACTATTATTACTACTATTACTACTTTACTACTGCTATTACTATTGTTACTGCTGCTACTACTACTAATATAGCTGAATTTTGCATGGAATATCGAAGGTACTACAAATGGCTGCTGTGGAACGAGGATGCGAGGCAGGCCAAGTGTGTTGACACTATCTGGACTGTTAGTTGAGACGAGTTGTTGCTGAACCTCCAGTTTGCTAAGTATAGCGTGGACAAGGCTCTCTATTGGTACCGTGTACCCGTAGTTAAGCGCGTTCGCTGCCCTACCGTAGGTTCTTCCAGCCCAGCAGTCTCCTCAAGAACGTTGTATGTTGGTAAGATGCTGAGCCTCAAAACGAGCCTCAGTCCAGGAAGGGCATGTGGGGGACGTTACCTATATATTGTAATGATATGTTAGGTAACAATATGTAAAAATGTTAGAAAAAAAAGGACACAAGCGCATCTAATGCGACATTTTACTGTGGCAACGTTTCGCTCTCCAGGAGCACTTGTGTCATTTTACCTAACAGGTTACCTATGGTAGCTGGTGGTGGTCAGGCAAGCCCTGCACCTTGCCCATTGGCTGAGTTTCGAATCACTTTTGGGTTTGATTTAAAGGAATCCACGAGAGTGAATTGTCTATGATGGAGCATAAAAACTGTGACTCCTACGGGAAATTTCTACTTTCCCTATGGAGACTAAGAAGGAGGATGTTCTTGGCACAGGAGTAAAGGAAAAAATACAACAACTATTATTATGGCCTTGTAGCAGCCATGAGACTATAAGGTTTCTGTTCCCACTGAAGCCTATTTCACCATACAGGTCAACATATGAGGGGAAAGGTCACAGTATTGCTCCAGGCCAGCCAGAACAATCCACGCACCTCGAACAGCTGACCGACACGTATTATTACGTATGCAACTCGCCCAGTGTAAGTGAATATGATTGGAAAACATAGCTAGTGGTTCTTCCCACCATATACCTCAGAATATACTGAGTTTAAACTATAAAAAAATAATGTGAGGCAAAAGGTAGGAACTATACACACACACACACGTACACACACAGTACAGTCTAGGGGGCCAGAGACTACAAACCTCAATCAAGGAAAAAGATCTTGGGGTGAGTATAACACCAGGCACATCTCCTGAGGCGCACATCAACCAAATAACTGCTGCAGCATACGGGCGCCTAGCAAACCTAAGAACAGCATTCCGACATCTTAATAAAGAATCGTTCAGGACCTTGTACACTGTGTACGTTAGGCCCATACTGGAGTATGCAGCACCAGTTTGGAACCCACACCTAGCCAAGCACGTGAAGAAGCTCGAGAAAGTGCAAAGGTTTGCAACAAGACTAGTCCCGGAGCTAAGGGGTATGTCCTACGAGGAAAGGTTAAGGGAAATCGACCTGACGACACTGGAGGACAGGAGAGATAGGGGGGACATGATAACAACATATAGGATACTGAGAGGAATTGACAAAGTGGACAGAGACAGAATGTTCCAGAGATGGGACACAGCAACAAGGGGACACAGTTGGAAGTTAAAGACTCAGATGAATCACAGAGATGTTAGAAAGTATTTCTTCAGTCACAGAGTGGTCAGGAAGTGGAATAGTTTGGGAAGCGATGTACTGGAGGCAGGATCCATTCATAGCTTTAAGAAGAGGTATGATAAAGCTCATGGTGCGGGGAGAGTGACCAAGTAGAGGCCAGTGAAGAGGCGGAGCCAAGAGCTATGACTCGTCCCCTGCAACCACAACTAGGTGAGTACACACACACACACACACACACACACACACACACACACACACTAATACATATGATAAGACACTGTTTTTGTGTGTGTTTGCATTTTTCTCACACATTTGTTATTGCAAGGAAGTATTGACTGGCTGTACCAACCTGTTGGTTTGTCAGTTTTAAGAGTGGTACATTCTGATGGTAATCAATGTTGTGTGAGTGTTGTGGAGGCAGTGTAGTGAGTGTTGTGGAGGCAGTGTAGTGAGTGTTGTGGAGCAGGCAGTGTAGTGAGTGTTGTGGAGGCAGTGTAGTGTTGTGGAGGCTGTGTAGTGAGTGTTGTGGAGGCAGTGTAGTGTTGTGGAGGCAGTGTAGTGGGTGTTGTGGAGGCAGTGTAGTGGGTGTTGTGGAGGCAGTGTAGTGTTGTGGAGGCAGTGTAGTGAGTGTTGTGGAAGCAGTGTAGTGAGTGTTGTGGAGGCAGTGTAGTGAGTGTTGTGGAGGCAGGCAGTGTAGTGAATGTTTTGGAGGCAGTGTAGTGTTGTGGAGGCAGTGTAGTGAGTGTTGTGGAGGCAGTGTAGTGTTGTGGAGGCAGTGTAGTGAGTGTTGTGGAGGCAGTGTAGTGAGTGTTGTGGAAGCAGTGTAGTGAGTGTTGTGGAGGCAGTGTAGTGAGTGTCGTGGAGGCAGTGTAGTGAGTGTTGTGGAGGCAGTATAGTGAGTGTCGTGGAGGCAGTGTAGTGAGTGTTGTGGAGGCCGTGTAGTGAGTGTTGTGGAGGCAGTGTAGTGAGTGTCGTGGAGGCAGTATATTGAGTGTTGTGGAGGCAGTGTAGTGAGTGTTGTGGAAGCAGTGTAGTGAGTGTTGTGGAGGCAGTGTAGTGAGTGTTGTGGAGGCAGGCAGTGTAGTGAGTGTTGTGGAGGCAGTGTAGTGTTGTGGAGGCTGTGTAGTGAGTGTTGTGGAGGCAGTGTAGTGTTGTGGAGGCAGTGTAGTGAGTGTTGTGGAGGCAGTGTAGTGAGTGTTGTGGAGGCAGTGTAGTGTTGTGGAGGCAGTGTAGTGAGTGTTGTGGAAGCAGTGTAGTGAGTGTTGTGGAGGCAGTGTAGTGAGTGTTGTGGAGGCAGGCAGTGTAGGAATGTTTTGGAGGCAGTGTAGTGTTGTGGAGACAGTGTAGTGAGTGTTGTGGAGGCAGTGTAGTGTTATGGAAGCAGTGTAGTGAGTGTTGTGGAGGCAGTATAGTGAGTGTTGTGGAGGAAGTGTAGTGAGTGTTGTAGAGGCAGTGTAGTGAGTGTTGTGGAGGCAGTTTAGAGAGTGTTGTAGAGGCAGTGTAGTGAGTGTTGTGGAAGCAGTGTAGTGAGTGTTGTGGAGGCAGTTTAAAGAGTGTTGTAGAGGCAGTGTAGTGAGTGTTGTGGAGGCAGTGTAGTGTTGTGGAGGCAGTTTAGTGTTGTGGAGGCAGTGTAGTGAGTGGTGTGGAGGCAGTGTAGTGAGTTTTGTGGAGGCAGTTTAGAGAGTGTTGTGGAGGCAGTGTAGTGAGTTTTGTGGAGGCAGTGTAGAGAGTGTTGTGGAGGCAGTGTGGAGAGTGTTGTTGAGGAAGTGTAGTGAGTGTTGTGGAGGCAGTGTAGTGAGTGTTGTGGAGGCAGTTTAGAGAGTGTTGTAGAGGCAGTGTAGTGAGTGTTGTGGAGGCAGTGTAGTGAGTGTTGTGGAGGCAGTGTAGTGTTGTGGAGGCAGTGTAGTGAGTGTTATGGAGGCAGTGTAGTGAGTGTTATGGAGGCAGTGTAGTGTTGTGGAGGCAGTGTAGTGAGTGTTGTGGAGGCAGTGTAGTGAGTTTTGTGGAGGCAGTTTAGAGAGTGTTGTGGAGGCAGTGTAGTGAGTTTTGTGGAGGCAGTGTAGAGAGTGTTGTGGAGGCAGTGTAGTGTGTTGTGGAGGCAGTGTAGAGAGTGTTGTGGAGGCAGTGTGGAGAGTGTTGTTGAGGAAGTGTAGTGAGTGTTGTGGAGGCAGTGTAGTGAGTGTTGTGGAGGCGGCAGTGTAGTGAGTGTTGTGGAGGCAATGTAGTGAGTGTCGTGGAGGCAGTGTAGTGAGTGTTGTGGAGGCAGTGTAGTGAGTGTTGTGGAGGCAGTGTAGTGAGTGTTGTGGAGGCAGTGTAGAGAGTGTTGTGGAGGCAGTGTTGTGAGTGTCGTGGAGGCAGTGTAGAGAGTGTTGTGGAGGCAGTGTAGAGAGTGTCGTGGAGGCAGTGTAGTGAGTGTTGTGGAGGCAGTGTAGTGAGTGTTGTGGAGGCAGTGTAGTGAGTGTTGTGGAGGCAGTGTTGTGAGTGTTGTGGAGGCAGTGTTGTGGAGGCAGTGTAGTGTTGTGGAGGCAGTGTTGTGGAGGCAGTGTTGTGGAGGCAGTGTTGTGAGTGTTGTGGAGGCAGTGTTGTGGAGGCAGTGTAGTGTTGTGGAGGCAGTGTAGTGTTGTGGAGGCAGTGTTGTGGAGGCAGTGTAGTGATGGTGATGAAGTGTGTGCTGGTGTGAGAGTTATCATTATAATGACAAAGTTTAGTATTTTTTGTAATGGTAATTATAATATTAATTATAATTAGTTTAAAAAATAATAATATGATGACGTTTATCATTTCTCTTTTTGTCCATGAACATATTTTTTCTAGTCCTGCTGTCAGTGTGACTTACTAATTAATACATAACAAACACTGCTCCATCTTCTTAAACCACTGCTTCCATATAAACCATCAACACCGTCAACAGACCACCTTACTGCCAGTCTGTGTCGGTGTTGGCTTCTCCACGTACAGTGACGCAGTTCTCACTACTTGCTTTTATAAATTCATGATTTGACCAATGACAAATTTCACCAGGCTGGCTCACGCACTCTCACCCTCGTTGAAGTCAGACGTCACCACAACTTTCGTCTTATGGTCAATAATCAATTGAATACACTCAGCCATCCACTTCATAGTGGATGTCCCCATTATAGAATTTTAAGACGCCACCGTGTAGCGTCTGTTGTGATCATTAAGATGCTTCTTTTGCTGGCTTTTGGCAACGCTAGCCAGGGTGATGCCCTACCTCAATGGCAGACAATATATATATATATGGCTAAAAGAACTGTATTTTATATTTCTTTTCTTTATTTGCGAGTGACGAGAACTCTTAGCGACCCGAGCTGACGGAAGAGTAGGAAAGCGGAATATACAAACGGAGTGTGGCTGAAATAGAGCCATGGTTCATTCTTAGTAATGGAGAAACAATAGAGCGGCGGCCGGGTAGGAAACACCAGCCTGAAGTGAATTTTAAACTGCGAACATGTGTTGACACCAGCAGCCGCCGGAGAGGCCATTACGAGTGTCATTCCAGCGACACTCGCCCCTTTCAAAGAGGGCGGCACCTCGATGCTCCTGAAGGGTTCTTGATCCAAGGAATTGGTGCTACAAAGGCCCAACTTTCACCAAAGATAATTATCTCCCTTTCCCCACTAGCTTCAGCATCACTAAGACAATATACTAAAAAGAACACGAAGCATTTCTATACCACTTGAGTGACACACACAACACACACACACACACACACACACACACACACACACACACACACACGGAGGTAAAGCTACCTATCCACCGGGTGGGTAAAATTTATTTTTCATGAAATATCCAAATCTGGATAAATTTCACAACCTGTGAAGCAACATTCTGAGCGAGGGCGCCAGAAATGTCAGGTCACCTCCTCACATATCGTAGCAAGGATTAAGTCATAGCAGGTCCGCCAGGGATCAGATCCTCTTCCTGGGATCAGATCCTCTTCCTGGGATCAGCTCCTCTTCCTGGGATCAGATCCTCTTAGTACATCTCTTGAGAGTGAACTTCCGTTGACGTTAAGACATCTCAAAACATCTCCTTCGACTGTAGTGAAAAAAAAAAAATAAACCTTCATATCTCTTGATAGTTCGTCTTCACTGACCCTACGTCTTTATTTTAAATTTGCTACTCTTCCTTTTTTTCCCCTTTTCTCATGTTTCTTCTTCGTTTTCGGATCATTTTAGGACGATGAGTGGACGGAGTACCGAGCCTTCACAGCTCCTAGCAAAAGTTCAAATTTGTAATCTTTGGTTTCCAGAACACTGACTTCTCTGCATCTTCCTTTTGCACCATCCTTCAACTATCAACTGTCTATCGTAGTCCCTTTACACCATCCTTCAACTATCAACTGTCTATCGTAGTCCTTTTGAGTCATCCTACAACCTTCAACTCCCAATTGCAATTCAACAATTATTTTCTTAGGAACTGCAAGTACCATAACACTGATGCAACGCGGGTACCGTGGCCTCCGTATCACTGCTAACACCATAACACTGATGCAACGCGGGTACCGTGGCCTCCGTATCACTGCTAACACCATAACACTGATGCAACGCGGGTACCGTGGACTCCGTATCACTGCTAACACCATAACACTGATGCAACGCGGGTACCGTGGCCTCCGTATCACTGCTAACACCATAACATTGATGCAACGCTGGTATCGTGGCCTTCGTATCACTGCTAACACCATAACACTGATGCAACGCGGGTACCGTGGCCTCCGTATCACTGCTAACACCATAACACTGATGCAACGCTGGTATCGTGGCCTCCGTATCACTGCTAACACCATATCACTGATGCAACGCGGGTACCGTGGCCTCCGTATCACAGCTAACACCATAACACTGATGCAACGCGGGTACCGTGGCCTCCGTATCACTGCTAACACCATAACACTGATGCAACGCGGGCACCGTGGCCTCCGTATCACTGCTAACACCATAACACTGATGCAACGCGGGTACCGTGGCCTCCGTATCACTCCTAACACCATAACACTGATGCAACGCGGGTACCGTGGCCTCCGTATCACTGATAACACCATAACACTGATGCAACGCCGGTACCGTGGCCTCCGTATCACTGCTAACACCATAACACTGATGCAACGCTGGTATCGTGGCCTTCGTATCACTGCTAACACCATAACACTGATGCAACGCGGGCACCGTGGCCTCCGTATCACTGCTAACACCATAACACTGATGCAACGCGGGTACCGTGGCCTCCGTATCACTGCTAACACCATAACACTGATGCAACGCGGGTACCGTGGCCTCCGTATCACTGCTAACACCATAACACTGATGCAACGCGGGTACCGTGGCCTCCGTATCACTGCTAACACCATAACACTGATGCAACGCTGGTATCGTGACCTCCCTATCGCTGCTAAAACACGGGTAGTGCCAGGCACTGCTGACACAATAACACTCAACATTCCAATTTGATTATTGTTACTAGTCCAACACTGAGTGTCAACAATGGGTGTCAAATTGACAGGTCCTTCAACTTCACGTCGGGTCTCGTCAGACTAATGGCACCATGACTGATGGCTCGGTGTAACCTAACGGTGATAGTGACACTGGGATTGATGTCACTGTATGACGTAATTGAGGTGTGACGCCATGATTGGTGACACTGTGTAACATAACGGAAGTGATAAAACTATGTGACGTAACGAATGTGACCTGTGCTTGTCAGTGACGAGTTGACCTTTGTTCAGTGAAGAACTGCCTAGCTTACTGTCAATTCGTGGCTTACTAAGGTTATGAAGATGGCTTCTCTGAACTTTGAGCAACTGTGCCTTCAAGGTAAGGAGGAGCTAGAAGGGTGACTCAACGGGTTAAGTTCCGTAAGGGTTATCTCCGAAACGAGGAGGTAGAAAACAGCCACAACGATGATGGAACCACAGCCACAACTAGAAACTAGTGGGAAGGAGTGTGTTGAAGATGAGGAAGAGAGTACTGTCGAGACCTCAGATTGCTTCTCGGTGCTGCCTGGAGAGTGTGGGTCGACCATCACAACAGTGACCATTGAGAATGTCGTCATGAACGCTGCCAGTAAAAGTAGGGGGGTGGACAGTCAGATCAAATTTATGGACAAGTCTTGTTAAATATGAGTAGGAGACAGAGGGTGTGCTTTCCTGAAGCGGGGATGTAGGATATTGTTAGCCATCTTGACAGCATCACTTAAGGTAATGTGCTGGAAGCAATGATGTTAGCAAACGTAGAAGTGAGGACCTGATTAGCAGATGTAGGACAGCAATATACTTAATTAGGAAGAAGGGAGGGATCCCTGTAATATGTGGCATTTTGCCAAGGAGGTGAGTTGGAAATAAATGGAAATTGGTGTAAAATACTGGCTGGACAAACACTGTAAGGATATTTATTGACAACTTCGACCACTGTATGGTAGGAATGACGTATATGTCAGGGATATGAGTTATTTATTTAGGGGTCAGGGTAGCAGCATTAGCCAGTTCAGTGGATGGAGCAGTTATGGCTTTAAACAACAAGTAGTTAGACGTTTGGGTGTTTGTGAAAAAAAAAGAATAGAAAATGGTTCTATAAAAGTGGACAAAGTGATTTGTCACTCTTGTGATTGTGTAGATTTTGAGGATGACAGTTGTCAGTGGAATGGGGTGGGATTATCTCTTAATATTGGTCGTAGCAATTCGGTGGCATTAGGAGGTAATGAAAGCAGCAAAGATAGTGGAGGGGTGGGAGATGAGCAGCAACAAGAGACAGAAGGAATTTCTCAGTATACATTGCACAATGTAAATGAATGGTTCAGAGAACCGACAAGTTGATACATTAGACACATATGCAACACTTGGGTATCTTTATTGAGGAAACGTTTCGCCACACAGTGGCTTCATCAGTCCATACAAAGGAGAATCGTGAAGAACAGGAGGAGTTTGAGGTAATCAGTCCCTCGGCCTTGAGTCGATGTAGTCAGTCCATTAATCTTGAAAAGTATTCCACATTGGACAAATGTGACTCAGCCTACGACTGCTGCACCTCTCCTCCCTACCGTATATAAGCTTCACCTTCGCACATATGCTGTATACTTTTCAAGATTGATGGACTGACTACATCGACTCAAGGCCGAGGGACTGATTACCTCAAACTCCTCCTGTTCTTCACGATTCTCCTTTGTATGGACTGATGAAGCCACTGTGTGGCGAAACGTTTCCTCAATAAAGATACCCAAGTGTTGCATATGTGTCTAATTTATCATACATTGCACAAACAATAGAAACACCAGACACAAGATGGACGAGTTAAGCAGTTCAAGATGAAACTTAGACAACCAATAAACTTTTTAATATGTCTCTCTAAAACTGCCGGAGATAAGGAAGGATAAATAAAGTAAATCGTATCTTTAAATCAAGGGATAAGTCATTAAGAACAAATTACTGCCCCAAGTCATATTGCACATGAAGTGAAATAGATTGAACTTAGTACCCTGGGTACAGGTTGAGGCTAATACCTTGGGTACAGGTTGAAGCTAATACCTTGGGTACAGGTTGAAGCTAGTACTTTGCTTAGCTTCAGAAATAACTGATGCACATACACGAGTGGGAATGACTAAGTGCAGAACCTGCCTAACATGGGCCAGGAGGCTTACTGCAGCTCTCATTAGTTGGTGTGTGAGTAGAGGCTGTCAAGCGTGGGTCAGGAGGCGCTCTCCCATGGCTCTTCTACCACAACTTCTCTTACTCCCAATACTCTTATTTACATTTTTTTTTTCATGGGTGATTTTTCCTTCCTGTATTCACTCGCGTGTATCAGTCAGTGACCTTCTTGCATTCACTCGCGTGTATCAGTCAGTGACCTTCCTGCATTCACTCGCGCGTATCAGTCAGTAACCTTCCTGCATTCACTCGCGTGTACCAGTCAGTAACCTTCCTGCATTCACTCGCGTGTATCAGTCAGTGACCTTCCTGCATTCACTCGCGCGTATCAGTCAGTAACCTTCCTGCATTCACTCGCGTGTACCAGTCAGTAACCTTCCTGCATTCACTCGCGTGTATCACTCAGTGACCTTCCTGCATTCACTCGCGTGTATCAGTCAGTGACCTTCCTGCATTCACTGCGCGTACAGTCAGGAGCCTTCCTGCATTCATTCCGTGTATCATCAGTGACCTTTTCTGCTTCACTGCGGTATCAGTGACCTTCTGCATTCACTCGCGTGTATCAGTCAGTGACCTTCCTGCATTCACTCGCGCGTATCAGTCAGTACCTTCCTGCATTCACTCGCGGTACCAGTCAGTAACCTTCCTGCATTCACTCGCGTGTATCAGTCAGTGACCTTCCTGCATTCACTCGCGTGTATCAGTCAGTGACCTTCCTGCATTCACTCGCGTGTACCAGTCAGTAACCTTCCTGCATTCACTCGCGTGTATCAGTCAGTGACCTTCCTGCATTCACTCGCGTGTATCAGTCAGTGACCTTCCTGCATTCACTCGCGCGTATCAGTCAGGGACCTTCCTGCATTCATTCCCGTGTATCAGTCAGTGACCTTCCTGCATTCACTCGCGCGTATAAGTGACCTTCCTGCATTCACTTGCGTGTATCAGTCAGTGACCTTCCTGTATTCACTCGCGTGTATCAGTCAGTGACCTTCCTGCATTCACTCGCGTGTATCAGTCAGTGACCTTCCTGCATTCACTCGCGTGTATCAGTCAGTGACCTTCCTGCATTCACTCACGTGTATGTCAGTGACCTTCCTGTATTCTTTCACGTGTATCTGTCAGTGACCTTCCTGTATTCACTCACGTTTATCTGTCAGTGACCTTTCTGCACTCACTTGCATCTGTCAGTGACCTTCCTCATCACTCACGTATCAGTCAGTGACCTTCTAACGGACCGCAGTACTCCGCAGTTCACTGCGTGATCTCAGTGACCTTCTGATTCACTCGTATGTCAGTGACTGACTCACATGGACCCTTTTGCTCCGTCATCTGTCAGTGATTGAATTCATTCTGACCTTCCTCCACTCATATGCAGCTGACTGACCTTAAAACGCACTCGCGTTCAGCTGACTGGCCTTCATGCACCGATGCAGCGACTGACCACAACTGCAGCTGATTGATTTCGACACTGCGCATTACTACCTTCACGCTCGTGCAGTTGACTGACCTTCACACACACACACACTCTTATGCAGTTGACTGGCCTTCACACACACACTCTTATGCAGTTGACTGACCTTCACACGCACTCGCGTGCCGTTGGCTGACCTTCACACACACACTCGCGTGCAGTTGACTGACCTCACACACTCGCGTGCGTCTACGAGCAGAGGGTAATAATTTCAACACATTCCGTATTTGTTGAGCGCGAGTAAACACAGAGTCTCTCCCGCGAGCTGTCACTCTCGCGACTCGAAGATTAAGGTCGGAAATCTTGAGAAACTGAACCTCAATGAGACGAACTTCTTGCGTCCATCATTCGGGTCAAGTTTTAAGAATCATTCGTAAGGCTTCCAGTACAAGCTTATCATTCTTTCCTAAACAATAGTCGGTATCCAGTGTCATAACTTTAACTCTCTCTCGACGATCCAGCGCAGCCAACACGACGATCCAGCGCAGCCAACACGACGATCCAGCGCAGCCAACACGACGATCCAGCGCAGCCAACACGACGATCCAGCGCAGCCAACACGACGATCCAGCGCAGCCAACACGACGATCCAGCGCAGCCAACACAACGATCTAGCGCAGACTACAAGACGAATCTAGAGTCTATGCCCGAAACGACAATTTTAAGAGCATGGGACGGCGAGTGAGAGGGAGGAAGGTGTGTCGTGCTGCACCGCTAAGTAAAGGTCGTGTCGTAGTTAACTTTGAGTAAGTTACAGCTAAAATATTGCACTTTAAGTTCACTTTATGATCGCTGCTGTGCACTTTTTTAACCTCGTAAATCTTGTGGTGTGCTGAAGAAAAGTGACGACAGGGGAGTACGTCTATTTTAGTACGTTATGAGACATGTTTTATGTTCAGCAGATTGGTAGAGGCACGAGTGTGTGTGTGTGTTGTGTGTGTGTGTGTGTGTGTTAGTTGTGTGTGTGTGTGTGTTAGTTGTGTGTGTGTGTGTTAGTTGTGTGTGTGTGTGTGTGTGTTAGTTGTGTGTGTGTGTGTGTGTGTGTTAGTTGTGTGTGTGTGTGTGTGTGTGTTAGTTGTGTGTGTGTGTGTGTGTGTGTTAGTTGTGTGTGTGTGTGTTTGTTGTGTGTGTGTGTGTGTTAGTTGTGTGTGTGTGTGTGTGTTAGTTGTGTGTGTGTGTGTGTGTTAGTTGTGTGAGTTTGTGTGTGTGTGTGTGTGTGTGTGTGAGTTTGTGTGTGTGTGTGTGTGTGTGTGTGTGTGTGTGTGCGTGTGTATGTTTGTGTGTGTGTGTGTGTGTGTGTGTGAGTTTGTGTGTGTGCTCACCTAGTTGTGGTTGCAGGGGTCGAGACATAGCTCCTGGCCCCGCCTCTTCACTGGCCGCTACTGGGTCACTCTCCCTGCGCCATGAGCTTTATCATACCTCTTCTTAAAGCTGTGTATGGAACCTGCCTCCACTACATCGCTTCCCAAGCTATTCCACTTCCCGACTACTCTGTGACTGAAGAATGCGTGTATGTGTGTGTGTGTGTGTGTGTGTGTGCTTGTGTGCGTGTATGTGTGTGTGTATGTGTGTGTGTGTATGTTTGTGTGTGTGTGAGTTTTGTGTGTGTGTTTGTGTGTGTGTATGTGAGTTGTGTGTGTGTATGTTTGTGTGTGTGTGAGAGTTGTGTGTGTGTGTGTTTGTTTGTGTGTGTGTGAGAGTTGTGTGTGTGTGTGTGTGTGTGTGTGTGTGTGTGTGTATGTTTGTGTGTGTGTGTTTGGGTCCTGACTCCGTCTCTTAACTTTCCGCTTGTCAGATTCAATTCCTCTTAGCTTCTTGGGCTCTGTCATACCTACTCTTAAAACCATGCATGAAGCCAACACGTCTTTGTCCAATACATTACACTTTCTGGCTACCCTGAGGCTGAAAGAATACTTCCTGATATCCATGTAACATCTGTGCTTTTTAGCCTTTAACCGTGCCCTCAAGTACCTGTTTCCTGACTCTCAAACAACCTTTCCTGTCTACCAGTTAAATATCCCTAATCATTTTGTACATTGCTATCGTGTCTCCCCTGGCTCTTCTGTCTTGTAATGTCGTGAAATTAAGTTGCTTAGCCTCTCCTCGCAGATTCCTTTAGCTCTGAACTAGCCTCGTTGCACACCTCTGCATGTTCTCATTTCTTGACCGGTGTGAGTTCTGTGAGAAATTACCTGAATTATTACGTGCAAGTAATTTGGGTGAGGTTAAGTGGGACTTAGTCACAATAGGTCACAGGACTGTCACTCCTCCGATGCCCACTCCTTCACCACTCTCACAAAAAAACATTGACCCGACATTAAATTAATAATTACAATATTAAACATTAATACCAATAATAGTAAATTATAAGATAGTGTGGACTGTATGAAAATAAAAGGAACCGATCTCCATCAAGGAATAATGGGAATACTAATACACACAGACAGGGAAAGAATTTTCTAAATGACACCAGGCACATATGTACCAAAAGTTAGATAATTAAGAAATTTATATTACCACTTACCATTTATATTGTAGTTGGATCACCCCACAACGCCTACCTAACAAACAGAATCCTACTGGCCCGCGAGAAATCTTAATGAAAGGACAATGGCATACTTGCCTGGGCCTGATTTATGTTGTATAAGGTACCTTGAACGACTCTTTGTTGCGATTCCTGAAGGTTAGTCTGAAATTTTCACCAGGTGAGCATTAACTGCAGAGTTTATTTAGTTGACGTGTGCCTCTGGTGATATGCTCGGCACTATGCTCACTCCCAAGTCCTCCTTGAGTAAGGTCTGCAATCGCTGTCTCCACATACATACACACACACACAGTATTTACAGTATTTATCCTCTCAGTATTCACAGTATTTATCCTCTATGTTAGGGATCAAAATAACGTTGTCTGGTGTTGAAGAGGTGATATGAAGCTTTAATAAGCTTCGATAGACTTTCACCCACATTAACCAAGCAATCCAAGCTGTGCACAGAGTGCAACACTGTTGTCCAACGTGTGTCACTGTCTACATAAAATCCCTCATAATGATTACATTTTCGTGCACGAGGGAGTTCCCGAACTGAGGTACACGTACCCCCAGGTACTAAGGGGGTATTCAGGGGGGAACGACAGTAAGTTGCAATTTGCTGCGGTGTCAGCATTGATTTGTTATTTATTTATATTAATTATTTTATAGGCAAACGTGAAGTTACCAAACATTGAGACAACCTAGTGCAATATATGTAATATTTCAGTGTTATACTTATAAGTACATGACTAAAAATATATAAATATTAGACGTGTGTATGTTAGGCGTCAGCACCATAGTGGCGCCGCTCTGCCTGTGACTCCGTTTTTCGAGATGGCAAAACACAATTTAATTTTTTTGTTTTTTACAGAATTCTCTGACGTGGATTACTAGTTGAAATTATCCTACTTTAATGGAGTATTTTTTTTTTGTCAAAACACATTTATTGTATGGCTATAGGGGCAGTGTAATGATCCTCCACCGGAACTTTGGTCATCCTTATTGTCCTGTTTCCTGACAAGCTTTATTTAACCTAGCTTTGGTCATCTGACCGAGGCCTTCCACTGGCTTGCCAACCCACCATTTTAAACAGTAATAATTATTTTATTATTATTCTGTTCTAGATTCGCCGGTATAATCGCCCGGCCCGGGCCTTTTCTAAGAGGTGGCCCAACCTTGGCTCCCTGTCGAGGGAGTGTCTCAGACCAATGTCTGCCATGGGAGGAGGTACAAGTACCTCCTCGTCTTCTGGGACCAACTGTCCCCAGGCCTAGCCCCATTCCCCGCCCTCACGGGGCTCGGAGGGAGAAGCTAGACACCTTGGGCTGCCATAAACCCCGCCCACACTGGGCTCGAAGGGTGTGGCAGCTGTATAGCAGCAGACGATGTCAGGAGGTACAAAGGCAGCAAGCAATACAGGATCCTTTTCGAGCCACACCCTAGCTTTGGGCCGAGGCCCGAGCGCTGGGGAGGTTCAAGAATGCCTGTTGCTGTGCGTGTTGTTGCTACTACTTCACTTGATCGTTGCACTCTCTTGTCCTTATATTATTAGAGTTATGTTAAGCAAATTGTTTTATTTTTATCTAAAATGTAAATACTTCAAAAAATCAATAATCAGTTATTATCTATTGTGTTTATTTAAGTAATACTATTCAGAAAAATATTTCATGGAAGATTTTCACGATAACACAATATTACTGGTTTCATAACTTACAAAAACAAGTTACAATGAATGGTTTACAGTTTGCTTGGTTACAGCTGTGTTACAGGCTGTGTTACAGCTGTGTTACAGCTAACATGAATATATTATTGTGTACATTCTAAGAAGCCTAGAGTTTCGGGGAGGGAGGGAGGGGTGATTTTTTTTTATACTAGTCAATAATGTTCACATTATTCCATGTCATGACCACCACCCTGAAGTTGAACGACCACTCGACGACCCTGAGACTCATTTGCAACTTGATCGTATAAGTATATTGTGAGAAATTACATGCACGGGTTTCACTATTATTTTTATACATGTAATTTGGGTAAGATGCAGCTAAGACAATTATTACTCACCAATTTTTGTAACACCTCTGAGGCAAGAGTGACTTAAGTCACAATAGGTTGCAGGAAATGACTCCTCTGATGTCCACACTATTCAACCACACTCATACTAAGTGGGACCTAAAATTATTTATTAGTATTTAAGAAAACCAGTAACTTTCGTAAAATTGCGACTTGACTGATCACGTGGTAGGGTCTATTACACTTGATAATAACACTATAACAGCATATCTGAAGATACCTGGGGAGGGTTCCAGGGGTCAACGACCCCGCACCCCGGTCTGTGACCAGGCCTCACTGTCACTGTTGGCCGCACGCAACCCGACGTACGAACCACAGCCTGGCTGGTCAGGTACTGACTTTAGGTGCTTGTCCAGTGCCTGCTTGAAGACAGCCAGGGGTCTATTGGTAATCCCCCTTATGTATGCTGGGAGGCAGTTGAACAGTCTTGGGCCCTTGACACTTATTGTGTTGTCTCTTATCGTTCTAGTGGCACCCCTGCTTTTCATTGGGGGGATGTTGCATCGTCTGCCGAGTCTTTTGCTTTCATAGGAAGTGATTTTCGTGTGCAAGTTTGGTACTAATCCCTCTAGGATTTCCCAAGTGTATGTAATCATGTATTTCTCAAGCCTGCGTTCTAGGGAGTACAGGTTGAGGAACTTCAAGCGTTCCCAGTAATTGAGGTGTTTTATCGCAGTTATGTGTGCTATGAAGATTCTCTGTACATTTTCTAGGTCAACAATTTCACCTGCCCTGAAATGTGCTGTTAGTGTGCAGCAATATTCCAGCCTAGATAGAACAAGCGACCTGAAGAGTGTCATCATGGGCTTGGCATCCCTAGTTTTGAAGGTTCTCATTATCCATCCTGTCTTTTTTCTAGCAGATGCGATTGATACAATGTTATGGTCTTTGAAGGTGAGATCCTCTGACATGATCACTCCCAGGTCTTTTACATTAGTTTTTCGCTCTATTGTGTGGTTGGAATTTGTTTTATACTCCG
The DNA here is from genome assembly GCA_009830355.1 of Cherax destructor. NCBI lineage: Eukaryota > Metazoa > Arthropoda > Malacostraca > Decapoda > Parastacidae > Cherax > Cherax destructor. Next base: position 44,544 of record WNWK01011955.1, on the reverse strand, counting down.
ATATAGTTATAATTTCCTCACGTTTTCCATATCGGAGTAATTGAAATTTCTCATCATTGAACTTCATATTGTTTTCTGCGGCCCATTTAAAGATTTGGTTGATGTCCGCCTGGAGTCTTGCGGTGTCTTCAATAGAGGACACTGTCATGCAAATCCGGGTGTCATCTGCAAAGGAAGACACGGTGCTGTGGCTTACATCCCTGTCTATGTTAGATATGAGGATGAGGAACAGGATGGGAGCAAGTACTGTGCCTTGTGGAACAGAGCTTTTCACAGTAGCCGCCTCAGACTTTACTCTGTTTACTACTACTCTTTGTGTTCTATTTGTTAGGAAATTATAGATCCATCTACCAACTTTTCCTGTTATTCCTTTATCACGCATTTTGTGTGCTATTACACCCTGATCACACTTGTCAAAGGCTTTTGCAAGGTCTGTGTATATAACATCTGCATTTTGTTTGTCTTCTAGAGCATCCAGGACCTTGTCATAGTGGTCCAGTAGTTGGGACAGACAGGAGCGACCTGCTCTAAACCCATGCTGCCCTGGGTTATGTAACTGATGGGTGGCGATCTTGCTTCTTAGAACCCTTTCAAAGATTTTTATGACATGGGACGTTAGCGCTATCGTCTGTAGTTCGTTGCTATTGCTTTACTGCCCCTTTGTGGAGTGGGGCTATGTCTTGTTTTTAGCAACTGTGGCACGACCCCTGTGTCCATGCTCCCTCTCCATAGGATGTTAAAAGCATGTGATTGAAGTTTCTTGCAGTTCTTGATGAACACGGAGTTCCATGAGTCTGGGCCTGGGGCGGAGTGCATGGGCATGTCATTTATCGCCTTTTCGAAGTCATTTGGCATCAAGATAATATCAGATAGGTTTGTGTCTACCAAATTCTGTGGCACTCTCATAAAATATTCAGTTAGGTCTTCGACTCTCAGTCTGGTTAGCGGCTCAATAAAAACTAAGTCATACTGGGACTTGAGTAGCTCACTCATTTCCTTGTTGTCATCTGTGTAGGACCCATCTCGTTTAAGTAGGGGCCCAATACAGGATGTTGTTCTCGACTTTGATTTGGCATAAGAAAAGAAATACTTTAGGTTTTTTTAAATTTAATTTATGGCTTTTAGTTCTTCCCACTTTTCTTGACTCCTGTAAGATTCCTTTAGCTTTAGTTCGATGTTTGCTATTTCTGTGACCAGTATCTCCCTACGTATTACAGATATATTGGCCTCTTTTAGCCACTCTGTTATTCTTTGCCTTCGCCTGTATAGGGATCGCATTTCTCTTTCTAGTTTACATATTCTCCTTTTCCTTAAAGGAAAATGCCTTGAGCATACCTCGAGTGCCACAGAGTTAATTTGTTCTAGGGATCCGTGTTGCTTAGGCTATCTTCCCAGTTTATATCATTTAGGACTTGGTTTACTTGGTCCCACCTTAAGTTATTGTTATTAAAGTTGAATTTGGTGAAGCCTCCATCGTGACTGATCACATTTTGTCGGTGAACACATTAAATAAATTCTTAATATTTATACTTACCATTTAAAGCACAGGTGGCACACATCCTAATGCTACCTAGACAGCTAGAAATTACGAAGGTCAACGTAAAACTGCTGTACAAAATAGGTGAGCTTTACTTATCCATGGCGTGTTCAATTTCTACAATCTTACCACTCTATTGTAGTGGATTTACACAAATTGGCTTCCAATTCTGCAGTGGAGAACATCACTGCATTATTTTATTGTCGTCTGAGGCCGCTCCACTCAAATTTTGCCCCGATGCCGTCCGATTCAACTTGACGGTTATTGTGACCAGCCTTCCCTAACATTATGGCGGCCTCCCCCTCCGCCTCTCTCCGCGGCTGCTGGTTCTCTTTTCCCTCGAAAATTAAATTTAGATCACCAGCAACACATTTTACACATTATTTACATTATTGAAATTTATACATTATAAATTTAGGAAAATTATGTAAAATTTTCCACATATATATGATCTCGAAATTTCATCCCCCAGCTCACCGTGGCAAGTCCTCTAAGTATCTTGTACGTCGTAGTCATTATCCTCTAATATTATCTGGTGTAGATCTTAAAGTTTCGCACTTCAGAAGTAACGAGTCATCATTATGCAACGGGTCGTCTATTGAGACCCGTGTCAGGAGACACTTACACTGTCTCCTGACGAATATTATAGCAATAACGAGTCATCATATGAATAACTAACCCATGTCAGGAAATAATTCTCCTGTTTCCAGATAAAACAACCACAAATATTTACTTAGCTCTTACTCTAGTTTCATGACATGATTTATCACAGGTTGATTGTAAGTTAGTGTTGTATACTCAAAGGTGAGACTGACATTTCGCTGTATATATCCTGTATATATCCTGTATATATCCTGTATATATCCTGTATATATCCTGTATATATCACTCAAGGATAAGGGCTGAACAGACATCATTATACATCATATATATGCAAGACAAACCACGGGGGGTGGAAATCTTTAGCTCTGTTTATATGTATATATATATATATATATATATATATATATATATATATATATATATATATATATATATATATATGCAATAAGATCACAGTAAACAGGTGATATCACAATATGCAGAACAACCACTGTAAAAAAAATAGTGAAATTCCAAGGGCTTTGATGACTTCTCACATTATCAAGTAAGTATAAAAATAAAAGGTTAACAGAAAGGCATATAAGGACGAGAGTGCACCTCGCTGTCATATAATGATGTGTTCAGCCCTTATACTGCCGAGGTTAGTTGTGATTGTTGACGCCTAAGGCAGTTACCTGAGTTTTACCTTATTACTCGGATTTTCTTGACACACTCTGCTTCTGTGTGTACTCGCCTTGTACTCACACAGTTGTGGTTGCAGGGGTCGAGTCACAACTCCTGGCCCCGCCTCTTCACTGGTTGCTACTAGTTCACTCTTCCTGCTCCATGAGCTTTATCATACCTCTTCTTAAAGCTATGTATGGATCCTGCCTCCACTACATCACTTCCCAGACTATTCCACTTCCCAACAACTCTGTGACTGAAGAAATACTTCCTAACATCCCTGTGATTCATCTGAGTCTTCAACTTCCTATTTGACCCCTTGTTGCTGTGTCCCATATCTGGAACATCCTGACTTTGTCCACCTTGTTGATTCCTCTCAGAATTTATATTCCCCCTATCTCTCCTGTCCTCCAGTGTCGTCAAGTCGATTTCCCTTAACCTCTCCTCATAGGACTAGTCTTGTTGCAAACCTTTGCACTTTCTCTAATTTCCTTACATGCTTGGCTAGGTGTGGGTTCCAAACTGGTGCTGCATACTTCAACATAGGCCTAACGTACACAGTGTACAGGGTCCTGAACGATTCCTTATTGAGATGTCGTAATGCTATTCTTAGGTTTGATAGGCACCCATATGCTGCAGCAGTTATTTGGTTGATGTGCGCCTCAGGAGATGTGCCTGGTGTTATACTCACCCCAAGATTCCTTGAGTGAGATTTGTAGTCTCTGGCTTCTAGACTGTACTCCGTCTGCAGTCTTCTTTGCCCTTCCCCAATTTTCATGACTTTGCACTTGGTGGGGTTGAACTCCAGGAGCCAGTTTTTGGACCAGGCTTGCAGCCTGTCGAGATCCCTTTGTTGTTCCGCCTGGTCCTCGTCCTGTGTGTGTGTGTGTGTTGATAATAATTTTGTATGTGTACGTAACTACATACCTACTTGTGTAGTCAGGCCCCTCCTGGTATATGTGTATAGGAGTGTCTGGGTTCCACTCACCTGTTCTGATGTTTTGAGCGCTGTTATCAGAGAAAGCATTGGGGAAGACAGCTGCCACCACATGGCTGCCTTCCAACACACACCCAGCCACCGCTGCCACCACCAGCGCCGCCCTGACAACATATATAACAACAACATAAGAAAAATGGAGAATCTGATGAAACTTGTGCATTGTGTACAAGAGTAAAGATAACGATAAGAGTTAAAGAACAAGCTTATATCGGGACATTTCGCTCAAAGCTCCAAGCTGAGCGAAACGTGTCAAAAGGAATCTTACAGCAACAGGTATGTAACTTAATGTAATACGTGAGAGCACGTATCGAAACATATATATATATATATATATATATATATATATATATATATATATATATATATATATATATATATATAAGAACATAAGAAAGGAGGAACACTGCAGCAGGCCTGTTGGCCCATACTAGGCAGGTCCTTCACAATATATATATATATATATATATATATATATATATATATATATATATATATATATATCAAACACTGATCTCTGGCCGACGGAGACTCGAACCTACGAACCTCATGACAAGGTAGCAGTGCTTTACCGACCGTACCACACTGGTCCAATACCTTGGCATCCAGCTTTCGCTAGACGTTATTCAAGGCAGCCAGCTTTCAGGCAGGTGGCTTACAGCTTTCATCTCATCCCTGCATGCATCGACACAACTAGAGATTTTTACAATGCTAGGAATTCGCAGTGTGGTACGGTCGGCAAAGCACTGCGTACCTTGTCATGAGGTTCGTAGGTTCGAGTCTCCGTCGGCCAGAGATCAGTGTTTGTGAATATTTCGCCTGCTCTTGCGAATTCCTAGCATATATATATATATATATATATATATATATATATATATATATATATATATATATATATATATATATGTCGTGCCGATTAGGTAAAACTGGTCAATTAGCAAGAACTCATTTCAGATTAATTCCTTTCTAAAATTTTCTCTTATACGTTAAAAGATATATTTTTTCATTTATGTTAATGTAAAAATTTATAATTTTGAACCAAGAGAAACTTTGAAAACCTACCTAACCTTATTACAACAAGCGCAATTTAATTTAGCCTAACGCAACTAAATATATTTTAGATACGTTAACATTAATTTAATAATAAACAAACAGAATGAAATATATTTTCGTTATGTTCAGAATGATTGAAGATTATTCATACACCCGAATTTTCACTTGTCTTTATGAAAGTGAGTTTATTTAATCAAAATCATATTTTATAATCGGCACGTACACACTATATATATATGTTATGTTATGTTCAACCAGGGTCTGCAAACTGAACATCATGGTACGCCCGTCGCGAACGTCGATATAATATATAACAACTTGTTAAGTCCGTCGCGAACGTCGATTTTTATCATGTTAGGTCTACCGTGACCGTCGATATCACCCACCCAGCTACTACTGCATAGAGGTATCGTAGTGCTGCAGGTGATGTGTTGCAATACAGACTGCAACCTGAGCGATGTAACATCAGGAGTAAGGAAGTAGGTACGGGGGTTCACTTAGGTATGGGTGCACATGTGCCATCATCCTAGGATAGCCCGAAAGAGAGGCAGAGGGACCTATTGAGGTCACTAGGTACAGTGGTACAAGGTACACATAGTTGACTGCAACTTGGTGATTGCAACTAGTTTAGTAATATTATAATGATAATAATAATAATAATGATAGTAGATAATAGTGATAGTGTAGATGATAGTGGATAATAATGATAGTAATAGTGTTAAAAAAAACAGGAATTGCCTAGTTATTATAAGAAAGAAAAACCTGAATAGGAGAATTCACACAGACATATTAATTAATACAGAGTATTTTCCTGAATATTCTGGAATGTTCTGCGACACCGGTTGACAAAATGAGGGGATTTATTCCCTTTATTTCTATTAGTTAGAAGGTTGTTGACATTAGCTGCATTCTGTATGTAATGTAACTTCTTACGTCACATGGACCTGTTCCCAGCGGTTAGAAGCTTAGGGCTGGCTATTAACTATATCCTAGTTATTTTACCTCATCCTATCTACAAATTGTGGGGCTACTCCACCCGACCCCATATAATAATAATAATAATAATAATAATAATAATAATCTTAATTTACTACAAGTACACGTACATGGTATATAGTCCTAGCTGACATCAATGACATACAGTAGAACCTCTGGTCACGAACGCTTCCGAACACGAACAAATCGGTTCACGACCACAAAATTCGCCAAATTTTTGCCTCTGGTCACGAACACATAATCGGGTGCCGAACAAACATAGCCACTCCAATTTTCACATTCCGCGACATTCTTTTTTTGCACGCTCCAATTTTCTCCACTTCCCGTTGTTTGTGTCCACCTAACACAGAGCCTCGCCTTGTAGTCGGTCTAGGTCAGACCTGCGTTCATCCTCTGTGAACTCAAGGATCAGGGATAAAGTACCATCCACTTATCCCCTCCAGGGTACTTATATTAGAGAAAGCGTAGTGTAGTACAGTGCTAACTGTGATATACACTCGTAATGCATCATAAAACTAAGTAAGTTTATTCAGGTATACACAAATACAGTTACATAGATTATCATACATAGCAGCATTTGTGTAGAGAATCTAGGATAACCCAAAAAAAAGTCAGTGACTTATTTTCTTGACTTTTTTTTTCGGTGCGCTCAGAGAGTAATATACTTCGATGATGCTGGCGACAGTGTTGAGTCCCTGGTCTGGGGTCAACATCGTTCTTGCAATAACCTCGCAAAATGTTGCATAGATCACGGTAGCCATGGGGAGTTGCGGTTAGTCTAGTTCCGGTGCGGACGTGTGTTGAATGACCTTCTCCTTTGCATGGATAAATGTCAACAGCAATAATTTAAAATATGGTGAGAGGTGTTAACACTGATAACACAGCTGGTGACATGTTCTCAAACAGAGATAGTGATTTGTTATGAGTGAGGTTTGTGAGTAAACAACCCCCTTTCTCTCTCCTGTTAACCCTTCCCCTGAACCCCTCCCTCTTGTTAACCCTTCCCCTGAACCTCTCCCTCCTGTTAACACTTCCCCTGAACAACTCCTTCCTGTTAACCCTTCCCCTGAACCTCTCCCTCATGTTAACCCTTCCCCTGAACCTCTCCCTCCTGTTAACACTTCCCCTGAACAACTCCTTCCTGTTAACCCTTCCCCTGAACCTCTCCCTCATGTTAACCCTTCCCCTGAACCTCTCCCTCCTGTTAACCCTTCCCCTGAACCCCTCCTTCCTGTTAACTTCCCCTGAACCTCTCCCTCCTGTTAACCCTTCCCCTGAACCCCTCCCTTTTGTCAACCCTTCCCCTGACCCACCACCCCTCCCCTAACTCAATTTCTTTTTCCAAATTTTTTTTTTAGGCCTACCCCGACTCTTCCATATTCGTCGACAGCAGCACACTGCTGATGTATTCAACTTTCCTAAATAAATAAGCACCCACGCCCTCTCCTCTTCCTCTAGTTTACCTTACCTTCCTTTCTCCGTCCTTCGTCCTTCCTTCCTCTCTCTCCCTCCCACTACTGTACTACTTTTTATCATTATTCTCTTTCTCCTTTTCTTTTCCACTTCTCCATCCCTTTCGCTTCCCTTTTCCTCCTTCCCCCTCCCCCCGGTGCTTGCTCTCAGACACATTGCATGTTGCACAGCCTTGCAGTAAGGAAAGCATAAAATTTACTTTCTAGTGTGTGTCTGTATATTTATGTGTGTATGTGTGTGTGTGTGTGTTTATGTGTGTGTTTGTGTGTTTGTGTGTTTGTGTGTGTGTATGTGTGTGTGTGTGTGTTTATGTGTATGTGTGATACTCGACTCCTACAGTCTCTGGGTTCAGTCTCCGATCCCCTTAACATCGCCCACAACAGTCGACTATCACCCAGGTACCTATTTACTGCTAGATGAACAGGGGGCAGCAGGTGCCAGAAAACTTGTTCGTAAGCCTTCTCCTGCATGAACCGTGACCCTGAAGATTCGACTAACACCCGGGTACCTATTTACTCCTAGCTGGCCAGAAACACAATGTGTCCAGCCGTGAAATCGAACCCGGGTTCTTTCGCTTGATCAGAATGCTATATCTACTGAGCTGCGGGTCACTTTAGAGACATACGCGATGTGCTGCGTGTGAACAACCTGACTACGCTTTTACTGCCCTGTAATGTTTGCGTATAATCGCATTACGTAACCTGGGTCATTTCTCAGACATGATTTATGTGGTTGTAATGTTGGTGTAGCGGGGAGGAGGGGGGAGGTTAGGGGTTGTGGGGAGGGGTTTTGGTGGAAGTGGAGTAGCAGGAGGGGGCTAGAAGGAAAGAAGGGAGGTGGGAGTGTTTGTGGTGGGGAAATAAGTGTGATATAGCAAGTCAGTATTACCTTCCATTTTATTAATAATAATAATAATAATAATAATAATAATAATAATAATAATAATATTAATAATAATAATAATAATAATAATAATAATAATAATAATAATAATAATAACAACAATAATAATAATAATAATATTAATAATCTTTATTTTTACAAGTACGTGATACAACTTATACAGTCCTTCCTGGTTATGCAGAACATTTCGGGCAACTTAGGTTTATTTTTGTCTTCAGGATGCGACCCACACTAGTCGGCTAACGCCCAGGTACCTACTTCCTGCTAGGTGAATAGGAACAACAGGGGTTTTAAGGAACCACGTCCAATGTTTCCACCCGTACCTGGGATCGTACCACGGACCTCAATGTGTGACCTGACAGCACTAGCAACCGAGCTATCAGACACAACAATAACACTGTAAGATGTTTTTGCAGTATCCAGCACGCGGTTCATACTGTCAGTCCAGGGAAACCAAGATTGTATACCATTAGTATTTGTAATATCCTCCTTCTAATAACTTCTTGAAACAGAATGTACTGATATTGAACTGTCTTCTTAAGTGGATAACTGCTACCAGCTGGCGAGGAGAAATAATCATCGTACCAGCTGGCGAGGAGAAATAATCATCGTACCAGCTGGCGAGGAGAAATAATCATCGTACCAGCTGGCGAGGAGAAATAATCATCGTACCAGCTGGCGAGGAGAAATAATGATCGTACCATCCAGTAGGTTAAACGTTACTGAATAACACTGAGTGAATGAATGAATTTAGGAAATGAAGAGGGAAGTAGGTGGTGGCAAACCATTTATAATGGAAGTAATTAGCTCATCCTGGCGAGGAACACTCAGAGCTCTTCGTCAGGAAGAGAGTGGTGTGAGGGATGGCTGCTGCAAGCTCTTGTGCTGTGTAGAGGTGATGTAATCCAAGGATACGTATCCTTGCTTGAAGAATGGTGCCCTAGGAAAGGAAGTTAATGGATGCTGCAGTACAGCCAACTCCGAATTATGGAAGGAAGAGAGGAATTAGCAGCGAAGTAGATTTAAATACGAGCGAATGCAGTAATATTCAAAGTACCGTGATATGCTTAGATACTTTAAGAGTAAAGTGAGGGGACTATATGGTGGCCAGGTGGTTGAGGATAATGGGGGACCAAAGAGAGTAGATAATCCGTACTAGTCCCTGAGAACGTCTTATGTTTACAGCACCTCAAAACACCTCTTACTTCTCACAAAATAGGTGAGTAATGACGTCTCCTTTCTCACAGTTCGTTCTTGTATTTACTCCTGGCTGAGGTATTTCTGAGAGTTGTATAAATTGTTTTGACATGTTTGATTCATTGAGATCACTTTCCTGCCTTCTGAACGACTGTTGTTGCTTCTGAACCACTGTTGTTGCTTCTGGACCATTGTTGTTGTTGCTGGACCATTGTTGTTGCTTCTGGACCACTGTTGTTGCTTCTGAACCATTGTTGTTGCTTCTGGACCATTGTTGTTGCTTCTGAACCATTGTTGTTGCTTCTGGACCATTGTTGTTGCTTCTGGACCACTATTGTTGCTTCTGAACCACTGTTGTTGCTTCTGAACCACTATTGTTGCTTCTGAACCACTGTTGTTGCTTCTGGACCACTGTTGATGGTTATGGACCACTGTTGTTGCTTCTGAACCACTGTTGTTGCTTCTGGACCACTGTTGTTGGTTATGGACCACTGTTGTTGCTTCTGAACCACTGTTGTTGGTTATGGACCACTGTTGTTGCTTCTGGACCACTGTTGTTGCTGCTGAACCACTGTTGTTGCTTCTGGACCACTGTTGTTGGTTATGGACCACTATTGTTGCTTCTGAACCACTGTTGTTGGTTATGGACCACTGTTGTTGGTTATGGACCACTGTTGTTGCTTCTCAGCTGGGTCCTTCACATGGACTCTCACATATTTTTTTCCACTTACGCCATTTGCTTATTTAAGTTTTCCCTCTGAATGGCATTTATTTTTGCATTCTTGTTCACCCATTAATTACCGCCCGAACACTTTTTTTGGTGTATGTGTGTGTGTGTGTGTGTGTGTGTGTGTGTGTGTGTGTGTGTGTGTGTGTGTGTGTGTGTGTGTGTGTGTGTGTGTGTGTGTGTGTGCATGGGAATGGTGGTAATGCTGAGTTAATGGAGGTCGCCCAGACATGCAAATATATCCACGCCCTCCACATCTGCTACACTGTTCCCTCCACATCTGCTCCCTCACCTTCTGCTTCCCTCCACACCTGCTTCCCTTCCTCCACTACCTGCTCCCTCCCCTCCACTCCTGCTCCTCCCCTCCACTCCTGCTCCCTCCCTCCACCCTGCTACCCTCCCTCCACACCTGCTCCCTCCCCTCCACCCTGCTCCCTCCCCTCCACACCTGCTACCCTCCCCTCCACTCCTGCTCCCTCCCCTCCACTCCTGCTCCCTCCCCTCCACTCCTGCTCCCTCCCCTCCACTCCTGCTCCCTCCCTCCACTCCTGCTCCCTCCCTCCACACCTGCTCCCTCCCCTCCACACCTGCTACCCTCCCTCCACACCTGCTACCTCCCCTCCATCCTGCTACCCTCCCCTCCACTCCTGCTACCCTCCCCTCCACTCCTGCTCCCCTCCCCTCCACTCCTGCTCCCCTCCCCTCCACTCCTGCTCCTCCCCTCCACCTGCTACCTCCTACCCACCCTCCACCCTGCCCTCCCCTCACTCCTGCTACCCTCCCCTCCACACCTGCTACCCTCCCCTCCACACCTGCTACCCTCCCCTCCACACCTGCTCCCTCCCTCCACTCCTGCTCCCCTCCCCTCCACCCTGCTCCCCTCCCCTCCACCCTGCTCCCTCCCTCCAACCTGCTACCCTCCCTCCACACCTGCTACCCTCCCCTCCACACCTGCTACCCTCCCTCCACACCTGCTACCCTCCCTCCACACCTGCTACCCTCCCTCCACACCTGCTACCCTCCCTCTGCATCATTCTAAACGTATCACCTTAGGAACACTGTGTCATGTAGTCTAATGGACAATTGGAAAGATTGGTCATTTCCGATTCTTGATCGACGGTTTGACTATTCTTAGTTTAACTACATAATTTAAGTCTTTAGTGTAACTACGCTTCCTAGCAGTACTGAGACCAGCCTAGCGGCCATGCTGGCATTCTTTCTGTGTAACATAAGCCTATTGGCATCAAGTTAAGATTAAGGTAAGCCCAGCCTCGCGGTCATTAACACCACTGTACTCTATTTGCGGGCACGCGAGTGGTCCGCCCAGTAATTATTTGGGCCCGTCGAGATGATTTCACATTTGGAAGGGATGAGGATGAATCCCAGGAAGTCTTCACTCCGTGATTCTTTCTCCCTTCCCTTTCCGTCCCAGAGACCTACTCCTCTTTCTGCCTCCCTTCTTCACTCCCTCCTTCCTTCCCTTCCTCCGTCCTGTCCAGTGATCATCCACACTAGACGCACTCACCACCTCGACGTTTGGGAATATTCAGACTTGTGTGTGAAAGCATTTCTCTGTAATCCGGGATATTTTCACATTTATTTCAGAATTCGTGTTAAAGCAGAAGCGAGGTCTAGTGAGCTCCTGAGGCAGCTGTAGTGAGCGCCTGGGACTGCCGTAGTAAGCTCTTGGGATTGCTGTAGTGAGCTCCTGGGGCTGCTGTAGTGAGCGCCTGGGACTGCCGTATTCAAAAGCTGAGAGATATTTCTAGGTGCCCTTAACACCCAACCGGATTCGTTGAAAAATAAGGTATCCTCTGACCGGATTCATAAGCTGGCGTGGGTTTTAGGCGCCCTTATCAAACACCCAAACAGTTACTGCCAGCAGCGTTAAGATTGTTTCATACACATACACGTACAAATACAAATAGATACACATACAGATAGACAGATTTATACTTTAAGGAGGTTATTAGTAGTATATACAGTATAGCACATAAAAAAAATCACATCATGAAACTCTGTGTAGCTTGCAACAGCAATAACAAACGGACTTCTGCATGGATTAAATGCAACTTCTGTGCAGATATTCAGGAATCATCTACAAGAGATATTAAACCAGGAAAGTATTTTTGGGTATGCCCAAATGAGAACCAACTGTGTCAAAAAATCACACTGGTATTAAAAAACGGAAATATCAAAACGGCCTTCATAGAAAAGCTGACAGTATTCTATAACAGATGGGAAAATAAAAGTACTGAGCCAGATGGTGCTATCGCCCCTGGTGCAGGTGCTGTCCTGGTAGACAGTAACTGTAAGAATACAGAAATGAAAGTTGGTGGCCCGGAGTGAGACAGGTGCTCTAGTGGGGAAACAGGTGTAGACAAGAACATGCAAAACCCAAGAAGGCGCTGGACAGGCACGTAAAGTCAGTATCTGACCAGACGGGCTGTGGTTCGTGCGTCGGGTTGCGTGCGGCCAACAGTAACAGCCTGGCTGATCAGGCCCTGATCCACCATGAGGCCTGGTCACTGACCGGGCCGCGGACGCGTTGACCCCCGAAGCCCTCTCCAGGTATACTCCAGGTAGTGAGCTCCTGCGGCTGCCGGTAGTGAGCTCCTGTGTTTGGCAAAACGGTGCGTCTGTTGAGCTTCTGTTTATTTTCTGTTGAGCGTTGCGGGTCTGTTAAGCACTTGGGGAGCCTGAGTGCGTTACAGGGTCTTGCTGAATAGAGGTTCTTTTTGAGAACCCGAAGTTTGTTGAATGCCTTTCAAGGTGTTTTGACAGCATGAAGGTTCTGCTGAGGACCTTACGGTCAGTTGAGTACCTGCGGGATCTGTTGTGTGTCTCAGGAGAGAGACAGCAAGAGAGACAGCAGGAAGATACAGCAGGAGAGACAGCAGAGAGACAGCAGAGAGAGACAGCATGAGAGAGACAGCAGGAGAGACAGCAAGAGAGACAGCAGAGAGAGACAGAAAGAGAGAGACAGCATGAGAGACAGCAGGAAAGACAACAGAGAGAGACAGAGACAGCAGAAGTGACAGCAGGAGAGACAGCAGGAGAGACAGCAGGAGAGACAGCAGGAGAGACAGCAGGAGAGACAGCAAGAGAGACAGAAGAGACAATAGAGACAGCAGAGATAATAGAGACAGCAGAGACAATAGAGACAGCAGGAAAGACAACCGAGAGAGACAGCAGGAGAGAAAATGGAGAGAGACAGCAGGAGAGACAACCGAGAGAGACAGCAGGAGAGACAACCGAGAGAGACAGCAGGAGAGAAAATGGAGAGAGACAGCAGGAGAGACAACCGAGAGAGACAGCAGGAGAGACAACCGAGAGAGACAGCAGGAGAGACAACCGAGAGAGACAGCAGGAGAGACAATAGAGACAGACAGCAGGAGACAGTTATCCATGCTTCTCTTCTGGTTAAGAACTCTTGATCCAAGGAACTGGAGCTGCCTACCCCTTCCTCGGATCAGACTTATACCCTGCCATTCCCAAGGCGATTTAATAATTAATAATGATAATTATGATAATAATAATAATAATAATATTATTATTAATAATAATATTTATTATTATTATTTTAATAACATTATTATTGTTAGTATTATTTTAATAATAATAATAATAATAATAATAATAATAATAATAATAATAATAATAATAATTCATGAGCTCTTCTTCCCTAATTTGTGGCTTTCTTTTTTTTATGACTTTCTTTTCTCCTCGTTATAAATTATTTTTTGCTCCTCCTCATTCTTGGCCTTATTGCCCTTCCCCATTAATGGCATCCACACCCCCTCACATGCGACTTCATTCATGGCATTCTCTTCATTACCGTTCAGTTCCTCCTCTGTGCAAGCCCGCTCTCGGCTATCTCCGCTATGCTCCGGCTGATGCTCCGCTGATGCTCCGCTGATGCGTTTCTCGGCTGATGCTCCGGTGATGCTCCGGCTGATGCTCCGGCTGATGCTCCGGCTGATGCTCGCTCCGGCTGATGCCCGGCTGATGCTCCGGCTGATGCTCCGGCTGATGCTCCGGCTGATGCTCCGCGATGCTCCGGCGATGCCGATGCTCCGGCTGATGCTCCGGCTGATGCTCCGGCTGATGCTCCGGCTGATGCTCCGGCTGATGCTCCGGCTGATGCTCCGGCTGATGCTCCGGCTGATGCTCCAACTGATGCTCCGGCTGATGCTCCGGCTGATGCTCCGGCTGATGCTCCCGGCTGATGCTCCCGGCTGATACTCCGGCTGATACTCCGGCTGATACTCCGGCTGATGCTCCGGCTGATGCTCCGGCTGATGCTCCGGCTGATGCTCCGGCTGATGCTCCCGGCTGATGCTCCCGGCTGATGCTCCGGCTGATGCTCCGGCTGATGCTCCGGCTGATGCTCCGGCTGATGCTCCCGGCTGATGCTCCCGGCTGATGCTCCCGGCTGATACTCCGGCTGATGCTCCCGGCTGATGTTCCGGCTGATGCTCCGGCTGATGCTCCCGGCTGATGCTCCGGCTGATGCTCCCGGCTGATGCTTCCGGCTGATGCTCCGGCTGATGCTCCCGGCTGATGCTCCCGGCTGATGCTCCCGGCTGATGCTCCGGCTGATGCTCCGGCTGATGCTCCGGCTGATGCTCCGGTTGATGCTCCCGGCTGATGCTCCGGCTGATGCTCCCGGCTGATGCTCCCGGCTGATGCTCCGGCTGATGCTCCGGCTGATGCTCCGGCTGATGCTCCAGACACACGTACTTTTGTTGCAGAGTTAAGTTCTTTACATCACTTGTGTTTCAGAGTTAAGTTGCTTGCCACACTTATGTTGCAGAATTAAGTTGCTTGCCACACTTATGTTTCAGAGTTAAGTTGCTTGCCACACTTATGTTTCAGAGTTAAGTTGCTTGCCACACTTATGTTTCAGAGTTAAGTTGCTTGCCACACTTATGCTTCAGAGTTAAGTTGCTTGCCACACTTATGTTGCAGAGTTAAGTTGCTTGCCACACTTATGTTTCAGAGTTAAGTTGCTTGCCACACTTATGTTTCAGAGTTAAGTTGCTTGCCACACTTATGTTTCAGAGTTAAGTTGCTTGCCACACTTATGTTTCAGAGTTAAGTTGCTTGCCACACTTATGTTTCAGAGTTAAGTTGCTTGCCACACTTATGTTGCAGAGTTAAGTTGCTTGCCACACTTATGTTGCAGAGTTAAGTTGCAGAACAAGCTTGTAGTGCGATAACTTGTCGTTCTATCAACATAAAGTTCTGCACGGGAAGAAACGTTGTCCCAATCAAAGTTTGTTCAGAAACTCGTGAAATTATTGTCTTAACTCATGGCAATAAAGTTGTAATTTTCCTGTTATCGTCTGATGTATGGGAAGACTGGAGGAAAGTAAGAGTGAAAAAAGATATATCAGTAGATAAGGAGGAGAGTTGAATTTGAGGTATTAGGTCCCTCAGCCTTCATAGTAGTTCTGTTCCACAATGTTGATTTTTTTGGGGGTTATCCCTAAGTTTTTGGGTTACTTCTGGCTGTTTTTTGGGGGTTATCCTAGGTTATTTACACATATTCTACTTGTGTATGATAATTTGTGTAACTACTGTATCTATGTGTATATGTAGCTAAATAAACTTACTTAATCAATGTTTGTCAAGGTCGGGTTCGGAATGCGTCGTGTTCGGACGGGCCGGGTTCGGACGGGCCGGGTACGGACCACAACGAACCCGGATCGGGCAGTGGGTGTGACGTGAAGCCGCAATTTCCCAGTGGGCTGATTTTCACAGCGCCGAAAACGGTGCTTCATGCTTCCTGACACGCACGAACCAGTTCCTTATCGTAATGTCCCTTGCTCGCTTCACACCTCCACCAGATAATTCCAATCTTTAGCGAAACCAAAAAACTTTTCGCTGTTTAGTCATGCCCGTATTCATATTTTTTTTTTTAAACGTTTCCCAAGGTTAAGGTTGAGTAGAACCTCCACACAGACGTAAAATTATAATAGTGGTAGTTGAACTAAAAAAATATATATATACACAAAATATAAACAATACCATTAGTTCACAATAGCAAGTTACACTTGCCTGACCTGAAACACAGACATGTTATACACTTGATAAGATCGTCTTGAATGCTTAGTAACTAACTCTCTCTCTGAAGCTTATTCTTTATACCACTGAGTTCCCGGAGGCAGCTTCCTCTTCCAGGTTATGAAGAATCTTCTGGTGATGTCTTTGCTTATTTCCCTGGCATTGTTAGTGAGTGTTTTATCTTTCTCTTCTTGCTGTTTTCGCTCGAGTCTCTACTGTGATGCAGCTCTGGGTCCGTCTTTGCCTTCATCTTCCATCCTCACCCAAAGATTGTCTCCTTTCTGGCTGCCCTCTTCTCTGTTGCCGGGCGTAATTTACAGTTGATATCGACAATGTCCGGTAGACTGTTAGATCTATAATGCACTGAGGTCATGGTGGTATGTTCAGTCATAGGTTAATTGCGCTGCCTAGTAAACCCGTTTCTCAACGCAAAATCTAAAAAAATGCTTGTATGTTTTTTACACTCTCTTATCTGTCCCCCTACCTGGCGGGTCTACCTGGAGAGCGTTCTGTCAACGTTCTGAGGGTCAACGTTCTGAGGGTCAACGTTCTGAGGGTCAACGTTCTGAGGGTCAACGTTCTGAGGGTCAACGTTCTGAGGGTCAACGTTCTGAGGGTCTACTCCTCCAGCGTTAGGTATGCCTTGATCCATTGTAGTGCCTTCCCTGTTATTCCTACCTACTCTTCTAGCGTTTGTGCCAGTCTCTTGTGCAGTACTGTGTCAAAAGCCCTCCTACAATCCAAGAAAATGCAATTTACCCATGTTTCTTCTGCGTTACTTATGTTACCTTGTCATAGAACTCCAGTAGATTTGTGACAAAGGATTTACCATCTAAAGCTGTGGTGGTTATCATTTATAAATCCACCCCTCTCTGTGTGCTTAACCACTTGTCTCCTGATAATCTTTTCCATAATCTGCATACTATGCACGTCAGTGATACTGGTCTGTAGTTTAATGGTACCTGTTTGTCTCCTTTCTTAAAAATTAGAACTAAATTTGCAGTCTTCCACACCTCCGGCAGTTGCCCTATGTCGACAGACTTCTTGAATATTGTTGCTAGTGGTACACACTACCTCGGCTCCCTTTCTTAGGGCCCACAGAGAGATATTATCTGTTACCACTGCCTTCGAGGTATTTAACTCACACAACAGCTTCTTCACCTCCTCCCCAGTTGTATATACCGTGTCGAGCGCTCACTGGTGCATCCCGTTACTTAGTTTCGCTGGTAGCCCTCTTGTTTCCTGAGAATACCTCTCTAAATTTCTTGCTGACCTCCTCACAGACTTCCTGGTCATTCCTTGTGAGCTCCCCTCCTTCCTTATTCAGCCTGATTACCTGGTCCTTTACTGCTGTGTTCCTGATATATCTATATAACGAATTAGGGTTGGATTTGGTTTTCGATGTTATGTCATTCTCAAATTGTCCTTGAGCCTGTATTCTTAGCCATGCATATGCATGTCTGGCTATTCTGCTAAATTCCTTGTTTTCTCACACTGAGTTCTTTGCCTTCAGTAATTTTTCCATGCTCTAGCACATTCAGCTTTGGCTTCTCTCAACCTCTGGGTGAACCAGCGTCTCACCCTGTTTTTTCTCACTGTTTATTTTGCTCCTGTGTGTGTGTACTCACCTAATTGTGGTTACAGGGGTCGATACACAGCTCCTGGCCACGCCTCTTCACTGGTCGCAACTAGGTCACTCTCCCTGCTCCATGAGTTTTATCATACTTCTTCTTAAAGCTATGTATGGATCCTGCCTCCACAACATCACTTTCCAGACTATTCCACTTCTTGACAACTCTATGATTGAAGAATTTGCTAACATCCCTGTGACTCATCTGAGTCTTCAGCTTCCAACTGTGACCCCTTGTTGCTGTGTCCCATCTCTGGAACATTCTGTCTCTGTCCACCTTGTCAATTCCTCTCAGTATTTTATATGTCGTTATCATATCCCCCCTATCTATCCTGTCCTCCAGTGTGTGTGTGTGTGCCACCTAGCTTAGCTCGTCCGTCGCCTGCAGGTCCGTCGCCTGCAGGTCCGTCGCCTGCAGGTCACTTACCAACTTTTCCATTAACGTTGTCTAACTCTTGTTTTCTCCCAAGGCATCTGGAACTCTTGTTTTCTGTAACCTCTTCCTCCTACAGACTCCCCAGCCTGCTGTATCCCCCTCCCAGCCTGCTGTATCCCCCTCCCAGCCTGCTGTATCCCCCTCACAGCCTGCTGTATGCCCCTCCCAGCCTGCTGTATGCCCCTCCCAGCCTGCTGTATGGCCCTCCCAGCCTGCTGTATGGCCCTCCCAGCCTGCTGTATCCCCCTCCCAGCCTGCTGTATGCCCCTCCAAGCCTGCTGTATGCCCCTCCAAGCCTGCTGTATGCCCCTCCCAGCCTGCTGTATGGCCCTCCCAGCCTGCTGTATGGCCCTCCCAGCCTGCTGTATGGCCCTCCCAGCCTGCTGTATCCCCCTCCCAGCCTGCTGTATGGCCCTCCCAGCCTGCTGTATGGCCCTCCCAGCCTGCTGTATGGCCCTCCCAGCCTGCTGTATCCCCCTGCTTGCTGTTAACCTACTAACCCCTCTCCCCCAGTGGCTTGAGGTACACCCTAACTCAAAATGTTAAGAATTAAAGATCACCTTCCTTCTGAGAACTCGTTGGTTAATCCCTTTTGATAATTCTCAATATGCCTACGTCGCTCCCCCCCCCCCCCACAAATTATTCTTAAGAAATAGGTTACAAATTATTCTTAAGAAATAGTTAATGAGATTATAATTTTTTTAGTAATTTCTTCATATTTATCTCTTCGTCTCATCCCCTCTTTTTCAAATTGTTATTATTAAGAAATAGATTTTCCTTTCAAACGAGAATAATTTCACATTTGCAAGACGTCATTCTTCTCCACCTTTGTTATTTTGCCCTACTCATGTTAATCATCTGTTTCCTGACGAACCTTACCTAACCTAACCTATGGACGGATAAGCCTGCGGAAGGCCTTGGTCAGATGACCAAAAGCTCCAGCTGTGGGGTCATCATAAGACCCGCCTGAGAAACCTATCTAACCTTTATATAGGTAACGTTTACACCTTATCACAGAACTGATGGGACTCGACCCCATGGCAAGTGACTCCTAAAACTCGCAGGCCAGTGTGTTAACCACTGTACCATGCCTATCTAACAGGATTCAACTAAGTAACCTATACACCATAGGAATGTTAGCCAGGGTTCCCATGTGACCACAAATGCAGATTTTTACAATTGAATCAAATCCCACACCAGCATGGCTATGGCGTGCTCTAGCTCAAGTCCTATCATGCCAAAGTCTTGCTAGTGTGAAAT
>WNWK01011955.1:0-17500 GCA_009830355.1 Cherax destructor | reverse complement strand
GAGGTTTGCAGTCTTTGGCCACCTAGATTATACTCTGTCTGCGGTCTTCTTTGTGTGTGTGTGTGTACTCACCTATTTGTGGTTGCAGGGGTCGAGTCATAGCTCCTGGCCCTTCCTCTTCACTGATTGCTACTAGGTCCTCTCTCTCCCTGCTCCATGAGCTTTATCAAACCTCGTCTTAAAACTATGTATGGTTCCTGCCTCCACTACGTCGCTTTCTAGGCTATTCCACTTCCTGACAACTCTATGACTGAAGAAATACTTCCTAACATCCCTTTGACTCATAGGAGTCTGTGTGTGTGTGTGTGTGTGTGTGTGTGTGTGAGAGTGTGTCTGTCTGTGTGTGTGCGCGCGCGCGTGTGTGTGTGTGTGTGTGTGTGTGTGTGAGTGCGTGTGTGTGATCACCTAGGTGTTTCTGCAGGGGTCGATTCACAGCTCCTGGCCTTGCCTCTTGTCTCTCGACAGTAAGACAGACACTGCAACGAAACCTAAATTGCTTCGTTTTGACCAGAACTATACGACCGGCTTCACTCCGAGACTCCCTGAGGCCCGATCATACCTACTCTTGAAACTCAGCATATTGTCTGCATACACCACGTAGTCACGTAGTGCATTCCAGGGGTTTCAAACGGTACAACAATAATTAGTCAGGACACTGACTAACTCAGGTAGGGACCCACGAAGGGTGAGTGGGACGTGGGAATAGAAGAATGGTAGGGGGAAAGGAAGGAAGGGCTATAGTGAAAAGAAAAAGAGCCGGGGTAGACCCAGCAGGAAAGGCGTGGCATATGTGCTTCCACCTCAGCAGTTTATGACGGGTCGGGTCGGGAGGACGGAGTGTCGGACACCAAGACGACAGTGTGCGAAGCTCTAAGCCACAATGCCTGGAGACCCACGTCTCTTTCTAAAGGTGGTGGCGTAGTGAGAATGGGAAACAGTGTGTTAGAATACCAAGTTGGTGTTAAAAAAACAAAACTGATCAGGACGTCATTAAAGGTTACACGGGAAATATCAAGGAATATTAGTATGATCATAACCATGATTTTTAAAGGGGTGAACCTTTAAACCAGCGGAAGGCCTCGGTCAGATGACCAAAAACTCGTCAGGAAACACTTCTCTCCTGTTTCCTGACGAATCTTACCTAACCTAACCTAACGGGAAACTTAAAATAACCACGACTTATGACCTCGTGTCTGGTCGCAGGATGATGCTCAGAAGATACGAGGCCAACACAGTTCTAGGCGGGATGGTCGGGAAGCAGGCGGTCTCCGGGTATCATTCTCAACCTTACTAGTGGCAGAGACATCGCACTTTGTAGTCCCCCGAAGCTCTGGGTGCATACTCAGGTCAACGCAGGTAAGAGACCTAAGGTGAGGCTGTATTGTGAGAGAGAGTGGATACCAGAAGATGAGACAGGGGACCAGAGGATGAGACAGTGGCCCAGAACATGAGATAGGGGTCCAGATGATGAGACAGTGGCCGAAAGATGAGATAGGGGACCTGAAGATGAGATAGAGGACCAGCAGATGAAACAGGGGCCCATAAGATGAGACAGGGGACAATAAGATGAGACAGGAGACAATAAGATGAGACAGGGGACAATAAGATGAGACAGGAGACAATAAGATGAGACAGGGGACAATAAGATGAGACAGGGGACAATAAGATGAGACAGGGGACAATAAGATGAGACAGAGGACCAGAAGATGAGACAGTAGCCCAGAAGATGAGACCGGGGACCAGAGGATGAGACAGGGGCCCAGAAGATGAGACAGGTGTCTAGAAGATGAGACAGGGGACCAAAAGATGAGACAGGGGACCAGAAGATGAGACAGTGGCCCGGAAGATGAGACAATGGCCCAGAAGATGAGACAGTGGCCCAGAATATGAGACAGTGGCACATATAATGAGACTTGGTCCAGAAAATGAGACAGTGGCCCGGAAGATGAGACAATGGCACAGAAGATGAGACAGTGGCCCAGAAGATGAGACAATGGCCCAGAAGATAAGACAGTGGCCCAGAAGATGAGACAGTGGCCCAGAAGATGAGACAGTGGCCCAAAAGATGAGACAGGGAACCAGAAGATGAGACAGGGGCTCTGAATATGAGACAGGGGCTCTGAAGATGAGACAGTAGCCCAGAAGATGAGACAGTGGTCCAGAAGATGAGACATGGAACCAGAAGATGAGACAGTGGTCCAGAAGATGAGACAGTGGTCCAGAAGATGAGACAGTGGCCCAGAAAATGAGACAGTGGCCCGGAAGATGAGACAGGGGCCCAGAAGATGAGACAGTGGCCCGGAAGATGAGACAATGGCACAGAAGATGAGACAGTGGCCCAAAAGATGAGACAGGGGCCCAGAAGATGAGACAGTGGCCCAGAAGATAAGACAGTGGCCCAGAAGATGAGACAGTGGCCCAGAAGATGAGACAGTGGCCCAGAAGATGAGACAGGGGCTCTGAAGATGAGACAGTGGCCCAGAAGATGAGACATGGAACCAGAAGATGAGACAGTGGTCCAGAAGATGAGACAGTGGCCCAGAAAATGAGACAGTGGCCCGGAAGATGAGACAATGGCACAGAAGATGAGACAGTGGCCCAGAAGATGAGACAGGGGCCCAGAAGATGAGACAGTGGCCCAGAAGATAAGACAGTGGCCCAGAAGAAAAGACAGTGGCCCAGAAGATGAGACAGTGGCCCAGAAGATGAGACAGTGGCCCAGAAGATGAGACAGGGAACCAGAAGATGAGACAGGGGCTCTGAAGATGAGACAGGGGCTCTGAAAATGAGACAGGGGCTCTGAAGATGAGACAGGGGCTCTGAAAATTAGACAGTGGCCCAGAAGATGAGACAGTGGCCCAGAAGATGAGACAGTGGCCCAGAAGATGAGACAGTGGCCCAGAAGATGAGACAGGGAACCAGAAGATGAGACAGGGGCTCTGAAAATGAGACAGGGGCTCTGAAAATGAGACAGGAGCTCTGAAAATGAGACAGTGGCTCAGAAGATGAGACAGTGGCCCAGAAGATGAGACAGTGGCCCAGAAGATGAGACAGTGGCCCAGAAGATGAGACAGTGGCCCAGAAGATGAGATAGTGGCCCAGAAGATGAGACAGGGGCCCAGAAGATGAGACAGGGGCCCAGAAGATGAGACAGGGGCCCAGAAGAAGAAACAGGGGACCAGAAGATGAGACAGTGGCCCAGAAGATGAGACAGTGGCCCAGAAGATGAGACAGTGGCCCAGAAGATGAGACAGTGGACCAGAAGATGAGACAGTGGCCCAGAAGTTGAGACAGGGGCCCAGAAGATGAGACAGGGGCCCAGAAGAAGAAACAGGGGACCAGAAGATGAGACAGGGGCCCAGAAGATGAGACAGTGGCCCAGAAGTTGAGACAGGGGCCCAGAAGATGAGACAGGGGACCAGAAGAAGAAACAGGGGACCAGAAGATGAGACAGGGGCCCAGAAGATGAGACAGGGGCCCAGAAGAAGAAACAGGGGACCAGAAGATGAGACAGGGGCCCAGAAGATGAGACAGTGGCCCAGAAGATGAGACAGTGGCCCAGAAGATGAGACAGTGGCCCAGAAGATGAGACAGTGGCCCAGAAGATGAGAGTGGACCAGAAGATGAGACAGTGGCCCAGAAGTTGAGACAGGGGCCCAGAAGATGAGACAGGGGCCCAGAAGAAGAAACAGGGGACCAGAAGATGAGACAGGGGCCCAGAAGATGAGACAGTGGCCCAGAAGTTGAGACAGGGGCCCAGAAGATGAGACAGGGGACCAGAAGAAGAAACAGGGGACCAGAAGATGAGACAGGGGCCCAGAAGATGAGACAGGGGCCCAGAAGAAGAAACAGGGGACCAGAAGATGAGACAGGGGCCCAGAAGATGAGACAGGGGCCCAGAAGAAGAAATAGGGGACCAGAAGATGAGACAGGGGCCCAGAAGATGAGACAGGGGCTCAGAAGATAATAATAATAATATAATAATAACAATATAATAATTTTTATTTCAATGCATGTTACAAGTGTACAATGTTATTGGTAGTTACAATTATAAAACAATTATAAAACTGTAATGCAAGGAGAGCCACTGGCATGCCATGGCATTAGGGGCAGTTTATTCTAGAGACTTATTCACTAAGTACTTAATGCTAAAGAAATTGATTGAGTTTATTCTAGTTCTGTATTATTTAAATTATTCAATGGTTATACATACTATTAAAAGACAATACAAGAGAAATTGGTTGAGTTTAATCTAGTTGTATAATTTATTTCAAATTACAGTATGTTGATGCTATACTAGTATAATAACAATACTAGAAATAGTTTTTAGAGTTTCATCTAGATATATATTTTATTTCAAATTAAGAAAATGATGATACTATAAGATTTTAAATGACAATATGATGATATGAAATTGCAACAAGTGTTAAGGAGGATGAACATATCAAATTGAGATCTTCTTAGGTAAAATAATATTGGGTTTGGAAGTTTGTTACAGTATGAGTATTTAGTATAGGGTGAGTAGGTGATTTTGAGAAGAGTCTTGAATTGATTTTCCGACAAGGTTAACTTGATATTTACTGGTAATGAATTCCAGATTTTGGGGCCCTTTATGTGCATAGAATTTTTACATTGGTTAGTATGGACTCGGGGTATGTCAAATAGTGATCTGTGTCTTGTGTCATGTTCGTGGGACCTATTAAAGTTGTTGAGGAGAATTCTGAGCGCAGGGTTGATATTAGCATGTAGAGTTTTATGTATGTAGAAGGCACATGAATAGGTATGAATATTTTTTATGGTGAGTAGTTTTAAGGTTCTGAATATAGGTGGAGTATGCTGTCTAGAGTGGGAATTTGTTATCATCCTGACTGCAGCCTTTTGCTGGGTTATGAGTGTTGTAATGATGAGACAGGGGCTCAGAAGATGAGACAGGGGCTCAGAAGATGAGACAGGGGACCAGAAGATGAGACAGTAAATGTAAATGTAAGGTCTTTGTCCAAACTCCCAGAGTTATGTCTACCAACATTTAGTCCAGGAGACAGCTGGGAGGAATTCTGGTCAGTATTTAAGGCTGGGGTGCGTGTGAGGAAGGACCTAGAAGATGCCACAAAGTTATTTTATCTCAAAGGGCAGGTGAAAGGCAGTGCTCATGCCTTGATTAGAGTATTCCAAAATATAGACTGTAGTTACCTAGAGGCAGTTGATTTAGAGGCCACCTATGGTAATCTGGAGCAAAGTAGGTTAGACCTAGTAAATATTGTGATTAATTTAAGAACTCCAAAACACAATTACCATAATTTGCAACAATTTAGTGTCAAATTAGAAAGCACTCTCAAGTCCCTGAGTAATAAGTTTGATTTGGGTGAATCAGACTGAATATTAGGTGCCATCTTACAAAATAAATTGACCAGCAAGACAACAGAGTGGTTGTCTAATAAATAGCACAAGGAAGGAGGAAAATAAGATTATGTCTACAAGAATTAATTGTTCAGTTACAGACCAGCCAACCAAATAATTCTAAGAATTTAACATATGATGATTCTGATGTATCTGTCTGGTCTCACAAATGGAAAAAATATCCTTATGTTAATAATCATCATAATTCATCCCATAAAAATGGTTGCATAGGCACATATCAAGTGGCAGGAACCATAAATAAAATTAAGAGGAATAAGCACCTTAATAAGAGTGGCCTGGCTAATAATGGGTAAGTCAAGCAAAAAGAGGGATTGTCTTTTTTGCAAGGGTCCTCATTTCTCCAAGAATTGTAATGCTTATGATTCATGGAATGGTAGGGTGGAAAGATTAGAAGAACTTAGCAGAGGTATCAGATGTTCAGGCAGTCATAATGTAAAGGATTGTTTTGCCAAACTGAATAATTGTTATCAATGCCACAAAGGAAGGCATCATAAAGCAATGTTGATAATATTGATAATCATAATGATGATAATAATGATGTTAACACTGATGCAACAGTTACTAATGCAATAATTGCATCTAATATTAATGAGGATGGCATAGGTGAAGTAGCCTCACCTGTGGTGAATGTAGAAATTCGGGATAAAAGGCGTAAATTAAAAAAATGTAAGTGCATTACTGGACCAGGGATCACAACACACATTCATAAAACGTAGTTATCTTAATGGTATGAAAATGCAAAAGCGGGATCCTACAAATTTAAAATTATCTGGTTTTCTGTCAGATAAAAGGGGCCAGTTGTACGACACTGTGTATGTAAATGTTGGCTTGGGCAATGAAATAAAATGTATCAGTGGTGTTATAATGGATAGACTGCCACAGAAAATCTCTACAATTGGGATTAGTGAAGCTACTGAAAGGCTTTCACAAAATGGTGTAGAATTGGCACCCTCTTGTGTATATGATGACTCAGTGGCTCCAATAAATCTTGTAATAGAGAGTGATTATTAGGGAAATGTAGCATCACTCTTCTAAAAACAGCAGGAGGCCATGTAATATATGGTAAGCTTACTAGCTCTGATAATTAATAACTAAATGGAAGAGTAAATATTTGTTATTGTTATAATCAAATAATTGTGCTATGTCTAATAAATGGATGAAGAATCTTGCTTGCTAAAGTTTGCTTCGACCCACTAGACTTAATGTCACCCCTTACAATAAGAGGGAAATTGTTAATACAAGAAGCATGGAAACTTGAGTGTGCTTGGGATGAAGCACTACCTAATTAATTTATTAAAAAGTGGGAAGAATTAATAGGATATTATGTAAAGATACCAGTGTTGGAATTCCCACGTAACGTAGCAAGATGGTGGTAATGTATTATATATTTGCGATTCTTCAAAATTGGCTTATGGAGCAGTCGCTTATATTGATTGTAATCAATCAATTTCTCTTGTCATGTCTAAAGCTAAAGTGCCTCCAATTAAAGTGCATACATTGCCTCAGTTGGAATAAACAGCCATTTACATACGTGTCAAATTAGCTAATTATGTAAGAGATAAATGGCAGGAGATAAATATTAGGGACACTGTGATTTGGTCTGATAATGAGGTGCCCTTACAATGGATTCATAATGGTAACAGTAAGATTGTGTATGTACAAAACGGAGTCGCTGAAATTAATCAAATGCAACATTTATTAACATTTAATCATATACCTGGTGACGAGAATCCAGATAAGTTCATGCCACTAGGCTTGACTTATGACAAATTTGTGAATACTTCATCATGGTTCAAGGGACAGAGTTGGTTGGAAAATAAAGTTAATTGGCCTTTACTTCAAAAACATATTGCACCTGTTGAAATTACTGTGACCACCGCTCCAATAATTTGTCCCTCATTAGCCATTGATATTAATACGTATTCTTCCTTATCCAAACTAATTAATGTAACATTGCTAGTGTTTAAATTTATAAACAAAATTAATATTTCATATAATTTTCTACATCTTCTGAAATATTGGATTCAGAAAGTGCAAGAAGAAATCTATGGAGATAAAATTAAATTGTTTTTAAAAGGAAAATTTGTAAAAGGTTCAATAATAGATTAATTATGGCTGTATTTATAAGATGATGTAATTAAATGTATAGATAGGTAAAATGTTGACTTTTGTAAATATGTAATGTATCCTCTGATAATTTTAGTTACAAATGTGTGTAAAAATTGTAAAGAAAGGTGGAGCACAAAAGTAATTTCAGTTAATTAAGTCGTTTATCAATGATCTTCGCCCGGCAGCAATGTGGATTTTTTTTTTAATTTTCCTAAATTCAGCATGTGTAAATATGAATAATATAATAATTGCATATTAAAATGTGATGCTGATTTGAACATTCAAGAAATTTTGTGTGAAAGAGGGTGTGCAGCGGCCGCGGAGTGATACAGGGAAGGAGGAAGCCATAGTGAAACTGAATGTGTGAAAACTGGTCCGTTAGTGGCGGCGAGTAATCCGGCATCATCGAGTCCATAATTGGGTGTTTTGGCCCGAATTTCTAATAGAAGCCCATGTTAATGTCCCCTGCTGAAGAATTGAGACAGGAAATTTGCGGGAACTCCAGAATTACGTGTGGATGGTGAAAAATAAAAAAGACTATGCCATCACTCACACAGGGAAGTACGCCATTGTCCTTTCATTTAGATTTTGTCAGGCAGGTGTTGTGGTGTGATCCAACTACAGTAATTAAATGGTAATTGGTAATAAGAATTTATTTTCTAATAACACTTGTATTATATGTATTGTACAATAATTATATTCTATGTACCCAGCAAGCCAAATAATATTCAACTGGAACTTTTGTAAACAAGGAGGTAACATCAAAACTAACCATATTGAATTCATTTAAATCAGTCAAGGTGCTTAATTTATCAACTAAATCTAAGTTGTTTTTAACATTAAAATTAGAAATTTTTCCAACAATTGGGCTCAAAATATCAACAAGCCATTTAGAAAGTTTATAAGAAACTGAACCTATGGAGCTAATAATTGGTCTATAATTTTTAATTTACCATTATTGGTATTAATGTATAATATTGTATTTATTAATTTAATTCAGGTCAAGCTTTTTGTGAGTGGTGATGGAGTGGGCATCGAGGGAGTGACAGTCCTGTGACCTACTGTGACTAAGTGTCACTTACCTCACCCAAATTACTTCCTCGTAATAATTTAGTTAATACCATATACAACTCATGCAGGTAATTCGTCATATATATATATATATATATATATATATATATATATATATATATATATATATATATATATGTATATATATATATATATATATATATATATATATATATATATATATATATATATATATATATATATATATATATATATATATATAAGACAACCACTATGAAAAATAGAGAATTCCAAGCGCTTTCGTGAGTAGTCACGAAAGCGCTTGAATCTCTATTTTTCATAGTGGTTGTCTTGCATATTTTGATATCACCTGTTTACTGTGATCTTTTTGCATATATATATATATATATATATATATATATATATATATATATATATATATATATATATATATATATATATATATATATATATATGTGTGTGTGTGTAAGCTATGCGTGTCGTATGAGGCGACTAAAATGCCGGGAGCAAGGGGCTAGTAACCCCTTCTCCTGTATATATTAATAAATGTAAAAGATGAAACTTTCGTTTTTCCTTTTGGGCCACCCTACCTTGGTGGGCCACTCCGCCTCGGTGGGCCACCCTGTCTCGGTGGGCCACCCTGCCTCGGTGGTATACGGCCGGTGTGTTGAAAGATATATATATATATATATATATATATATATATATATATATATATATATATATATATATATATATATATATATATATATATATATATGACTGTTTTGGTTATCCTAGGTAATTTATACATGTTTCTATGTAAGAACTGTAATCACACAAAACATGTGTCAATATCTAAGTAAACTTATATATGATCACATATACTAATATGGCTCAGTTATATGATTAAGACGCGTGTCAGGAGACACTTGTCTTGTTTCCTGACGAATAAATCAACAACAAACAAAAACACATACACACACAAAAAGAAGCCAATTGTCCATACAAAAGAGCCTTTGATAGACGGTAACTAACACAATCTGTCGTGGTAGAGAGTGTGTCATCTGGTTACACTGGCCGTCGTTCCGGCGTGTCAGCGGCGGCGACGACAATAAATTCCAGGTCATGCGTGTGTCAACAAGCAACAGAAATTGTGTTAACGTTTGAGGAAAATGACGAAGGGGAGAGAGAGAGTATCTCTAAGCGTAGCCTCGCGAATCGCCCTCAAATCGATCATTCTCGTCCAATTTGTCAATTCAGACGTACAAAAAGATACAATTTTGTATGTATATGTGGTATTTGTGGAAAAAGTTCCATTAAGAAAGGATAAGGGGAGATGATAAGGAAGCGAGGCACAGAGAGTAACTGTGTTCCTGAAACAAAACATTCTTAATAACCACTTCAGTTGGAGTTTAATAAAATCACAGTTAACATTAGTGGTTCTTAGCTTAATGATCAATAATAATATTATAGACTTTCTATTGTTCAGAGATGTAATTGCCCACTAAATTCACCGATTAGTGTTATATGCCAAGTCAACGAGTGGGCAACAAGCCCACTTGTAGGCCGTGGGCACTCAAAAACGCCCACTGCAGTTAGTACTCTAACAGTCGTCAGTAAAGGAGGACATCATCTCTCACAGCAGTCAGTACTCTAGAGTGCAATGATAACCTAACACCAGTGAATTTATTCATCGCGTTGCCCGGAGTCATCACACACGAGATTTTAAATTGATTAGTCTAAACTGGGCACATGACCGTCAATAATTCTGCCGTGGTCAAGCATGTACCGCCGGGACTCTGTCAATAAACTGAAACGAATTAGATAAGCCATGAAAGCTGCAGTTGTTCCTGCAACCCTGGAAATGGCCACCTCCTTACCAAGACACCATCAGCCTTAACGTATCATACACTGACCCAGAGTGTACATAGCTCTCAGCCATACACAGAAAGAGACAAGTCTCGTAAAGTATTATCAGTCTCGTCAGTTACGTTGCTACATTGTTATACTGGCAGCTTTCAAGTTTAAAAAGGCGTGGGCCAGGGAGGAAGGCCTCGGTCAGATGACCAGAAGCCCCAGTGGCGGGTCATAATATGACTCTCGTCAGGAAAACACTTGTCCTCTTTCTTGACGAATCTTACCTAACGGTAGATAGTAACTGCTAAAAAAAAAAATACCCTGCGGCTCCTGTTGGGAGGAAATCGAGAGGACATTAAGTCTTCAAGAAGATAAACCATTTTCACAACACGTCGGTTTTTACTGGAAGAATAATTAAAACGATTGTTTCTTAATTTAATATATCAATTTTCTTCGCATTAACGAGTCACTCGGGAAAACATCAGATGTTATGTCAGAGGATTAGTTTACATGAGCGGCTGCTGTCATCTGAACATCAAATTAATGTAAGTATATATGTATGTATATGTGCATGCATGTCTGTATGTATGGACGTTCGTATGTTTGTTAATATATATATATATATATATATATATTATCAATAACAACACTGCGACTAGCCGAGGATTCGAACCCATGTAGTTTTGGCCCTGCCTTGTGGTGAGAGAAAATCACATGATGCCTTAACCCACTGAACCACACAATCCTACAAGAAATATATATATATATATATATATATATATATATATTTATATATTTTTTCGAAATTATTGCACACCCAAATTTTCGCTTGCCTTATTCGGCAAGAATAGCGTTGCTATTTAAGCCAAAATGGCGAGTTTTACCTATACGGCACGACTATATATATATATATATATATATATATATATATATATATATATATATATATATATATATATATATATATATGTGTGTGTGTGTTTGTGTGTGTGTGTGTATACCCTTTAAGATAGTAATCAGATCATAGACTTGTAAATAGTTCACTACCTAACTTGCTTAACTACCACAACACTGGTGGTCAGTCATTGTTCCCTCAGCACAGGTATGGGGTAACTCCCACCCACAACATGGGCATGGGGTGCATAATAAACCTATTAAACTGTGTGTCCGTGTGCATACATGTATGTATGAGCACGGACACGTACATGCTGCACCAGGTGGAGTATGACTAAACTCTGGGAGCTGTAACAATTCTTCTCTGGAGAACACAGTGCCATGGGCACTGCAGGATTTGTGTGTGGCACAGTGTAAGCGTAAAATATACCGTCTAGCTTGTGAGGGAGAGCATGTGTAGTCTTCAGGAATAAATTTGGATTAGGGGAAAAGAAGAATATCGTAAAGTTATCAAAAGAAAAAATAGTGTTTGAGCATGAGAGAATCAGTCGGTATTTTGGATAGATACATAGATAGATGGGTGGGTGGGTAGATAGAGAGAAAGTGAAAGAGAAAGAGAATATGTGTATGTTTGTGTTTTTTTTTTTGTGTGTGTATGTCTGGAAAGGACCACGGGGTCAACATCACGATAAATATATTACCAGAGGTGCACGTAAACCGTTAATAATGCAAC
This sequence comes from Cherax destructor, assembly GCA_009830355.1. Classification (NCBI taxonomy): domain Eukaryota; kingdom Metazoa; phylum Arthropoda; class Malacostraca; order Decapoda; family Parastacidae; genus Cherax; species Cherax destructor. Next base: position 5,454 of record WNWK01011955.1, on the reverse strand, counting down.
GTTTTATAATAGCATTCAGGAACCTAAGCAAAGAAACCTGCAGGACACTAGGCACGACGTATGCAAGACCCGTCATGAAGTACACAGCCCTAACATTAAACCCTCGTCGTATATAACACCTGCATAGATGGAGATGATGGTGTACAATATGTGAGAGGAATACGATGTCTGAAGAAACTCAGGGAATATTAATCTGAAGACCACGGAAGGAAGGAAAGGGAGGACATGGTCAGGGTGGACGTAGTCAGGACGTACAGGGTGGACGTAGTTAGGACGTACAGGGTGAACGTGGTCAGGATGTACAGCGTGGACGTGGTCAGGATGTACAGAGTGGACGTGGTCGGGACGTACAGGGTGGACGTGGTCAGGACGTACAGGGCGGACGTAGTCAGGACGTACAGGGCGGAAAGAGGCAGGCTGTTCGAAAGGAGAGGAACAGAGACATGGGGACACAGATGGAAGCTAAAGACACATCAGCCATGTAAATGTTGGAAAGTATGTCTTCAATCGCAAGATGGTTGAAGAGTGGAATGAGTCAGGATTCGGTGGAGACTCCATCTATTCATCGCTACAAAATTAAGTATGGCAGAGTCCGGGAGGCAGAGTCCAATAAACATAAATTAACAAATGAGGCGGGGCCAGGAGATGTCTCCCAACTCCCGCAAACACAAATGTCTCTTTATGGTGGTATGTTCACTTACAGGTACTACCCAATACCACTTTCATGGTAGTATGATTTCTCACAGAAAGAGTCGCACTGCCTCACACTGCTACCTTTGTTTAGTTAGTCCTGTTTCGATAAGATTTAAGTGTATTATAATTAGGATGGAGAGTAAGAAGCGACTCGCAAGGATCCCAACTTGTTACTTTCACACATTCACATTCTTCCCTTTATAACATTGCTTAGTATGTTTTAAGCTTATTGCTACTCCAGGCTTGTAGTTTCTCTTCTACATCGCACGAATTTATTTTAATTTAGAAAAATGGAAGAAAGTGAGAGTTTTGATAGGTGGTAGGGCTAAAACTCCCTCATTCCCATGAGAGAGGGAGAGTGTTGCTCCAATTATATGTTATGACCACACGAAGATTAAGGGACTCAGGTTAACAATGAGGGAGGTTGGGCCTCGTATGACCCCTCTCTGAAATATTGTGATTGCTCTATTTAAATGAGATTAAAATCCGCGTTAGTGTGGTAAACACAATAATCTCCAAATATCAATATTGTGTCGGTGTATTTAAGAGTTGATATTAGCTTACGAGGAGACGACGACGATTCGTCTTTCGCATGGCGAAGGTCGTGCTGAGGATCGTCTTCTTCTTAGAAACGTCTGGTAGGTTGTACGTTCAAATTGAGCACGAATTATGGGTAGGAGGTTTCTTGGATCAGGTGGGAAATTAGGGCAAGAGAGAAGCCACTTGAAGTGTTTTATTACTAATAAGTTCATCTGCCATATCGAGTGGGATACTTGAGTGGAAAAAGTCAAACCGGCGTCAGCACACCTTAACATAGTCTGAAGTCAGTCAGTCTTCTTATTTAGTACGTGTAGTTTCCTACAAGATTCCCGGCGTCAGTTTCTGAACGTTCACTGAAAACCCACAAGCATTTTATTTTTATTTTAGTTTAGGTTCCGTTAGATTACATTACATTAACTTATAAAGAAAACGTATATATAGTCAAATATATAAATATATAATCTAACTGAAAGAGGATGCAACCCTGCAAGGAGCCTTTCTCTTGCTAGAGTGACGTTGCTGAGGTGCTCTAGCTAGGTCACCCCTCCTAGGGAAAAATATGAGTTTCGGTATTGTATTCCACTGGATATAAATGAAAAAGTTAGTGCCGTTAATTAAGAAAATAATCGACGATTCAATATTTTTTTTCACTTTCGTTCTCTGAAAACTGATACAATAACTTGGGAATCTCTGTTCCATCATTCACCATGAAAGCAGCGAATACTAGCTAATTTTAAACTAAAATCAGCGACCACCAGCACATTCCTAAGTGAAGGCAGTGACCACCAGATCATTCCTAAGTGAAGGCAGTGACCACCAGATCATTCCTAAGTGAAGGCAGTGACCACCACATCATTCCTAAGTGAAGGCAGCGACCACCACATCATTCCTAAATGAAGGCGGCGACCACCAGATCATTCCTAAGTGAAGGCAGCGACCACCAGATCATTCCTAAGTGAAGGCAGCGACCACCACATCATTCCTAAGTGAAGGCAGCGACCACCACATCATTCCTAAGTGAAGGCAGCAACCACCAGATCATTCCTAAGTGAAGGCAGCGATCACCAGATCATTCCTAAGCAAAGGCAGCGACCACCACATCATTCCTAAGTGAAGGCAGCGACCACCACATCATTCCTAAGTGAAGGCGGCGACCACCAGATCATTCCTAATGTGAAGGCAGCGATCACCAGATCATTCCCTAAGCAAAGGCAGCGAACACATAAATATTCCTAAGTGAAGGCGGACACCATCATTCCGGAAGGCGGCGACCACAGATCATTCCTAAGTGAAGGCAGCGACTACCAGATATTTCCTAAACTAAAGGCAGCGACCACCACATCATTCCTAAGTAAAGGGCCCCCCAAAGCTTGTAAACCAAACCACGATCATTCCTAAGTGAAGGCAGAACCACCAGATCATTCCTAAGTGAAGGCAGCGACCACCAGATCATTCCTAAGTGAAGGCAGCGACCACCACATCATTCCTAAGTGAAGGCAGCGACCACTACATCATTCCTAAGTGAAGGCAGCAACTACCAGATCATTCCTAAGCGAAGGCAGCGACCACCACATCATTTATAAATTGAAGGCAGCGACCACCAGATCATTCCTAAGTGAAGGCAGCAACCATCACTGACCCCCAAATCATTCCTAAGTAAAAGGCAGCGACCACCAGATCATTCCTAAGTGAAGGCAGCAACCACCAGATCATTCCTAAGCAAAGGCAGCGACCACCAGATCATTCCTAAGTGAAGGCAGCAACCACCAGATCATTCCTAAGTGAAGGCGGCGAACCAGATCATTCTAAAAAGGCGCGACCACCAGATCATTCCTAAGCAAAGGCAGCGACCACCAGATCATTCCTAAGTGAAGGCAGCACCACTGATCATTCCTAAGTGAAGGCAGCACCAGATCATTCCTAGTGAAGACAGCGACCACCAGATCATTTCTAAGTGAAGACAGCGACCACCAGATCATTCCTAAGTGAAGGCAGCGACCACCAGATCATTCCTGTAGAAGGCAGCGACCACAGATCATTCCTAAGTGAAGACAGCGACCACCACATCATTCCTAAGTGAAGGCAGCGACCACCAGATCATTCCTAAGTGAAGGCAGCGACCACCAGATCATTCCTAAGTGAAGACAGCGACCACCAGATCATTCCTAAGTGAAGGCAGCGACCACCAGATCATTCCTAAGCAAAGGCAGCGACCACCAGATCATTCCTAAGTGAAGGCAGCGACCACCAGATCATTCCTAAGTGAAGGCAGCGACCACCAGATCATTCCTAAGTAAAGGCAGCGACCACCACATCATTCCTAAGTGAAGGCAGCAAACACCAGATCATTCCTAAGTGAAGGCAGCGACCACCAGATCATTCCTAAGTGAAGGCAGCGACCACCAGATCATTCCTAAGTAAAGGCAGCGACCACCACATCATTCCTAAGTGAAGGCAGCAACCACCAGATCATTCCTAAGTGAAGGCAGCAACCACTAGATCATTCCTAAGTGAAGGCAGCAACCACCAGATCATTCCTAAGTGAAGGCAGCGACCACCAGATCATTCCTAAGTGAAGGCAGCGACCACCACATAATTCCTAAGTGAAGACAGCGACCACCAGATCATTCCTAAGTGAAGGCAGCGACCACCAGATCATTCCTAAGTGAAGGCAGCAACCACCAGATCATTCCTAAGTGAAGGCAGCAACCACTACATCATTCCTAAGTGAAGGCAGCAACTACCAGATCATTCCTAAGCAAAGGCAGCGACCACCACATCATTCATAAATTGAAGGCAGCGACCACCAGATCATTCCTAAGTGAAGGCAGCAACCACCAGATCATTCCTAAGTGAAGGCGGCGACCACCAGATCATTCCTAAGCAAAGGCAGCGACCACCAGATCATTCCTAAGTGAAGGCAGCAACCACCAGATCATTCCTAAGTGAAGGCAGCGACCACCAGATCATTCCTAAGTGAAGGCAGCAACCACCAGATCATTCCTAAGTGAAGGCAGCGACCACCAGATCATTCCTAAGTGAAGGCAGCAACCACCAGATCATTCCTAAGTGAAGGCGGCGACCACCAGATCATTCGTAAGCAAAGGCAGCGACCACCAGATCATTCCTAAGCAAAGGCAGCGACCACCAGATCATTCCTAAGTGAAGGCAGCAACCACCAGATCATTCCTAAGTGAAGGCAGCGACCACCAGATCATTCCTAAGTGAAGGCAGCGACCACCAGATCATTCCTAAGTGAAGACAGCGACCACCACATCATTCCTAAGTAAAGGCAGCGACCACCAGATCATTCCTAAGTGAAGTGCAGCGACCACCAGATCATTCCTAAGTGAAGACAGCGACCACCACATCATTCCTAAGTGAAGGCAGCGACCACCAGATCATTCCTAAGTGAAGGCAGCGACCACCAGATCATTCCTAAGTGAAGGCAGCGACCACCAGATCATTCCTAAGTGAAGGCAGCGACCACCAGATCATTCCTAAGTAAAGGCAGCGACCACCAGATCATTCCTAAGTGAAGGCAGCGACCACCAGATCATTCCTAAGCAAAGGCAGCGACCACCAGATCATTCCTAAGTGAAGGCAGCGACCACCAGATCATTCCTAAGTGAAGGCAGCACACCAGATCATTCCTAAGTGAAGGCAGCACCACCAGATCATTCCTAAGTGAAGGCAGCGACCACCAGATCATTCCTAAGTGAAGGCAGCGACCACCAGATCATTCCTAAGTGAAGGCAGCGACCACCAGATCATTCCTAAGTGAAGGCAGTGACCACCAGATCATTCCTAAGTGAAGGCAGCAACCACCAGATCATTCCTAAGTGAAGGCAGCAACCACCAGATCATTCTTAAGTGAAGGCAGCGACCACCAGATCATTCCTAAGTGAAGGCAGCGACCACCAGATCATTCCTAAGTGAAGGCAGCGACCACCAGATCATTCCTAAGTGAAGGCAGCGACCAACAGATCATTCCAATGAAGGCAGTGACCACCAGATCATTCCTAAGTGAAGACAGCGACCACCAGATCATTCCTAAGAAAGGCAGCGACCACCAGATCATTCCTAAGTGAAGTCAGCGACCACCAGATCATTCCTAAGTGAAGACAGCACCACCAGATCATTCCTAGTGAAGGCAGCGACCACCAGATCATTCCTAAGTGAAGGCAGCGACCACCAGATCATTCCTAAGTGAAGCAGCGA